>VSTD030001059.1:0-13887 GCA_008808055.3 Sporobolus alterniflorus
CTTAAACGGGAGACTTTTTAAATAAACCGAGAAAAAGATTTTGAAATAATATTTAAATCTTTTCAAAAATCGAGATCAACCTAGGGCTTAGAAATAAAATATGCATGCCATGAAATGCAATCCTATCAAGTTATTATTGAGGTGAAATGCATTAGTTGGCAAGTTTTAAATCCTTATGAAAATTAGGGTGTTACATATGGTATGGTGGGGAAGGTTGTGGTCTTCATGATTTGTGGTTAGTCTTGCTTGAATCAGCTAAGGACCTATTCTTAGGAGTTGACCCCCCAAGACAATATGTGCCACCAAGTGTCTAGTATGGAACAACTTGCTTACTAATTAGGAATACTTCAGGAAGTGTGTCTCACTTGGTTGACCAGAGAGGTACCGTGAATACCTCATTAATTTCACCTGGTGCAAGAGGGGCCATTGCGATGACAATCCTTAGCAATGCTACAGTATTGTGAATACCCTAGTAAAGTCAGATGTCCTACCTGGAGTAGACCTTTGTAACGGCATGTAGTGATCTCCTAGCCTCACACCCAACGGAAGTGTGATTGTGCTTGGTCGGTATGGCAACATGGAGGTTTTCTAGTCGTTGAAAGGTGATGAAATCACTATGCTTGGGTACAGGGTATAAATCTCTGCAGAGTGTCAAACTATCATGATAGCCATGCTCCTGGTCAAGAGCGGTCTAGGATCCTCCCTATATTAGATTGTATTGGTTTGAATTTTGTTTGGTCTATGGTCAGGTTTGGGATGAGTCTCTGTGGTCTTTGGCAAGGTTGTGAGGCAACCATCAGGGCCGTGTGGTGTGTGTGGCAACCCTCGATTTCGTCCCCTTTAATGAACTAATTTTTGGGTTGGGTTTTAGAATCAACTCACCCTAGTACTTAGGTTGCTAAAGTTAATAATCTTATGTGTAGGTTGATTTCTGCAGTAAAACTTTAGTTTGTTTAGAGCCTACATATAATGTTATGTTTTCCCATTCACTTGCTGAGTAGCAACCATAAGTCTACTCACCCTTATTGTAACACTGCTTAGAAGCTTAAGATGAGATGGACTTCTTTGATGAAGAATTCTACTAGAGGCGAGCGTTGCCTCCGGTCGAATGCCTGTGGGTTGGTGTATTCTGCTACTGCTTGATGAGAGAGTCAATAATAGTCTGTTCTATAAATACAATATTCGTGTAATAAAGTTTATATAATAAAGACATTGATTTTCTGTATTCACATTCTGGCCGTATGTATGATAACTTGATCTTGGGCATACATACGATGAGCATCTGTTTTTATCTTAAAACCGGGTGTGACGGATTCACTTGCCATTGACTTGCTCAATATACATGATGAAGAACTATAGATTACACTGTAGTGGCTATAGTGACATCTGGGTGTCACAGCACTACCCCTAACAATAAATCTCGACCCGAGATTTGGAAGGAGAAGGTCCTAGCAGGGACAGTGAATAATTGTAGGTGCCCTCACTACGGTAACTTGAAGTCCGGATAGCGTGAATGGTGGAAGTCTTCGCTCTCCGATGTGTCGTCTTCATAGATATGATTGCTCCATTGAACCTTGAAGAACTTAAGTGTTTTGTGCCTCGTGACACGATCCTTTTGATCTAGAATTTTGATTGGGTTCTCGGGGTACGTCAACTCAGCCTCGAGCAGTGTCACATTAGTTAATACAATGTCTACAGGTGCCTTCCAACACTTCTTTAGCTATGATATGTGAAAGATATTGTGAACTCCTGCCAATGACGGTGGTAATTCCAGCTTGTATGCCACATTTCCACATTTCTCAAGTATGGGAAAGGGTCCAATGTAGCGAGGTGCTAATTTTCCTTTTACTCCAAACCTCTTCACGCTCTTCATAGGTGAAACTTTCAGATACACATGATCTCCAACTTCAAACACCAAGGGTCGACGCCTCTTATTTGCATAGCTTTCTTGGTGTGACTTTGCGGCCCTTAAGTTGTCTTGAATGCAACTGACTGTCGCCTCAGCCTCTTCAATGAGGTCAGGTCCAAATATCGTCTTCTCTCCAAGCTCAATCTAGTTGAGCGGCATCGACGTCCATACAACACTTCAAACGGTGCCATCTTCAAACTCTCTTGGTAACTATTGTTATATGCAAACTCGGCCCATGGCAGATTCTTGTCCCAACTCCCTTGGTATTCCATTACACAAGCGCTCAGCATATCCTCAAGAATTTGGTTTACTCGCTCAGTTTGGCCATCCATCTGTGAATGGTAGGCCAAACTGTGAATCAAATGAGTTTCGAGAGACACGTGTAGTTGCTACCAAAAGCGAGCGACAAACTATGACTCTCGATCAGAGATGATCATCTTCGAAACCCTGTGCAAGCATAGCACGTGTGCTATGTATATCTCAGCATGCCTCTAAACATTGTAGTTGGTGTTGACGGGTATGAAGTGAGCAGATTTGGTGAGTCAGTCCACGATCACCCAAATCGAGTCAAACTTGTGGGCGGTCAGAGGCAAACCCACAATGAAATCCATACTGATGTCATCCCACTTCCAGTCTGGAATACTCAATGGTTGCAGCAATCCTCCCAGCTTCATGTAATCGGCTTTAACCTTTCGGCAGGTATCACAATCTGACACATAGTGAGCTGTCTCATGTTTCATTCTTGTCCAGCAGAATTATTGCCTCAAATCATGATACATCTTGGTACTACCCAGATGAATAGAGTACCTTGAAGTATGAGCTTCGTCCAACATCTTTCTTTTTAGGTCCTCTTTCTTTGGCACAACCAATCTACCCTTGAACCACAATGTGCTTTCCGCATCCTCGCGGAAACAAGAAACCTTTGGGTCAACTTCTTGTATTCTTCTCTTGATGTGGACCATGCCTTCATCACTCTTTTGTGCATCAATGATCTTGCCCCTCAAGGTGGGTGTGAGGGTGATGTCGAATAATGACAAGTCTGGTAACACTCGGGTGCTAGACTCCTCTCCAGTAATACACACAACTGGCAAGTAGTTGTATTGAGCCTTGCGACTCAGCGCGTCCGCAATGATAATTGCCTTCTCTGGGTGGTAGTGCACTTCTAGCTCATAGTATTTGATCAACTCTAGCCATCTTCTTCGCCTCATGTTCAGATCCGGTTGGGTAAAAATATACTTCAAGACTTTGTGGTCCGTATAGATATGAACTACATTCTGAAGTAGATAATGTTGTCATGTTCGCAATGTTATTACCACGGCAGCCTACTCAAGATCATGAGTAGGATAGTGCTCTTCGTGGCATCTCAATTGTCACGAGGAGTAAGAAATCACTAGCCCTTCTTGCATTAAGACACATTCTAAACCAGTGCCGAAAGCATCACAATAAACATTGAAAGGTTTAGTGATGTCAGGCTACGCTAGCACTAGTGATGTGGTTAGCAACTTCTTCAAAGTCTGAAAGGCTTCATCACATTCCTTGCTCCAGACATACTTGTTACCCTTCTTCAAGAGCTCGGTGATAGGCTTTGAAATCTTGGAAAAAATCGGAATGAATCTTCGGTAATATCCCGCCAAACTAAGAAAACATCAAACTTTGTGCACAGACATTGGCGGCTTCCAATCCAAGACATCTCTTACCTTGTCGGGGTCCACCATGATTCCTTCAGGTCATATCACATGGCCCAAGAATGGCACTTCATTAATCCAGAACTCACACTTGCTAAACTTTACATAAAGCTGGTGGTCTCGTAGCCGTTGAAGCACGACTCGCAGATGCTCTTCATGTTCATCCGTACTCTTTGAATATACAAGTGTGTCATCAATGAAGACCACGACAAACTTCTCCAACTTTGGCATGAATACAGAGTTCATGAGGTACATGAAGTGTGCCGGCGCATTTGTCAACCCAAAAGACACGACAAGATACTCATAAAGCATGTACCCGAAGTTGGACAAGTTTATCGTTGTCTTCATTGATGACATCTTGATCTATTCCAAGAGCGAAGAAGAGCATGTGCGGCATCTCTACGTTATTTTGCAACGACTTTGGGACCATCAACTCTATGCCAAATTCCGCAAGTGTGCTTTTTGGTTGACAGAAGTCCCATTTCTTGGACACATCATCTCCACAGAGGGTATTGCAGTTGACCCAAGCAAGGTTCAAGAAGTACTTGATTGAAAGTCTCCAAAGTCAGTAACGCAAATCAGTAGCTTCCTTGGATTAGAGGGATATTATCGCTGATTCATCCCAAACTTCTCTAAGATCGCCAAGCCAATGGCCAAGCTCTTAGAGAAGGAAGCCAAATTCAAATGGAGCCCTTAATGCGAAGAAGCCTTTCTCATTTTGAAGAAGCTCCTCACTACTGCGCCTGTATTGGCTCAACCCGACATCGAGAAGCTGTTTGATGTGTATTGTGATGCATCCGGCATGGGTATTGGAGGAGTCTTGATGCAAGATGGTCGTGGAATTGCTTATGCCTCGTGACAGCTTCGATGCCATGAAGAGCATTACTCCACCCATGACCTAGAGCTCTTGGCTGTCATTCATACATTGAAAGTCTGGACGCACTATCTATTAGATAATCTAGTGCATATCTACACTGATCACAAGAGCCTAAAGTATCTTTTCACGCAGCCTGATCAGAACATGAGGCAACGATGATGGCTAGAACTGATCAAGGACTATGAGTTGGAAGTCCATTATCATCCTGGCAAGTCGAATGTGGTTTTCAGACACCCTAAGCCACAAACATCGATGCAACCATCTCACAGTCCAGCCTCACTCTTCCTGTTGTGATCCCGGAGAACCAAGCTTTCAAGTTGTTCTGCATGGTAGATTGAACAACATAGCTCTCAGTCCAACTATCAAAGAAGACGTCATTGCCGCACAGAGAACGAACGTTGGAATGAGTCATCTCCGCTGAAGATTGGAGTTGGGAGAAGTTCAATGCTTCTGACAAGATGCCGATGGAGTTCTACGGTACAAGGACCGTCTCGTGGTTCTGAAGGACTTTGAGCTTCATCGCAAGATCATAAACGAGGCCCACTACTCACGGTATTCTATCCATCTAGGGACCAACAAGATGTATTAGGATCTGAAGAAGAATTTTTGGTGGACAAGAATGAAGCGAG
Source organism: Sporobolus alterniflorus (assembly GCA_008808055.3). Lineage (NCBI taxonomy): Eukaryota > Viridiplantae > Streptophyta > Magnoliopsida > Poales > Poaceae > Sporobolus > Sporobolus alterniflorus. Next base: position 5,101 of record VSTD030001059.1, read on the forward strand.
AGATATTAAAGTATGTGTCCGAGTGTGACACCTGTCAGAGAGTCAAAACAGATCATTTGAGACCCGCCAGAAACCTACAACCCTTAAGCATTCCCTAGTGGAAATGAGAGGACATCTGCATGGACTTCATTGTGGGTTTACCTCTCACCTCGCGTGGGTATAACTCGATATGGGTCCTCGTGGACCGCTTGACTAAGTCGGCCCACTTCATACCCGTAGCCATGATATACAGGGTCGGACAGTATGCCGAGCTCTATATATCCCATATTGTCTGCTATCACGGCATCCCGAAGACCATCATCTCTAATAGAGGATCCATCTTCATTGCTCATTTTTGGGAGCAACTACATGAGTGTTTGGGCATCCATCTCATCCGAAGCTTAGCCTACCACCCCCATACTGATGGACAGACAGAGCGAGCGAATTAGATCATCAATGATATGCCTCGTGTTTGTGTTCTGACAAATGGTCCAAAATGGGACAAGCACCTACCACTAGCTGAGTTCTCGTATAACAACAGTTATCAATAGATCATCATGATGTCACCCTTTGAGGCACTGTACGGACGACCCTATCGTACACCATTGAGTTGGTCCAAATCTGGTGAAAGGGTTGTCTTTGTTCTAGACATCGTGATAGAGGTACAAGAGAAGGTGAAGCAAATCCAAACAATCATTCTAGGCTCCCAATCTCGTCAGAAGAGCTATGCCGACAAGAGATGCAGTCCCTTGGAGTTCAAAGTGGGTGATCACGTATACCTTCGGGTCTCCCCAATGAAAGGTATACGCCGCTTCGGTATCAAAGGAAAGCTAGCACTCGTATTTTATGTTTGCTGCATTCATGCCGCTGCATATTTTATTGAGTGATAAAGTGCTCCTGTATTTTATTTTGCGAATAGAAGTCGTTCAAAATTTAAATTTGTAAGCTATATAGTGTTTTGAATTGTAGAAATAATTTTCTCTACCTAACCCGACCCGGGTTAAGGGTTTTTCCCTAACCGAGCTAACCTGGCTAACCCAGCTAATCCGGTTAACCCTCACCCATGCCCGACTCGACCCTAGATAAGGATTTGGCCTTAACCCGACCTAACCCGACCCAACCGGGGTTAAGGGTTTTGCCTTAACCCGCCTAACCGAACCTGAGGCAAAGCCCGGATAACAACTGATTTCGCCACCTTTTTTATTTCTTCCAAATCTTCACGAGATATAGTTGGAGTTGAACTAGAAAATCGTTAGAATCTTTGCCCTCTATGATTCTATCTAAAAACTCCCATAAAAATCGCACCCCATTGCACGGATTTTCACCCACAAGACTCAAAACCCGCCAAACTCTAGCTGCAACCAAATTTGAGTTGTCTTCGCTGATTGGAGCCATTGAACCAGCCTAGGAGCAAGAGGAGGTCGCGAGGAAGACGTAGGACTGCTTCTTGAAGCCGAAGCTTCACCGGAGAACACAAAACCATCACCAATCGCCGACCGAGCCGCCTCCCCATCAACCGCTTCATGTGGCCCGTTTCTGCCGCGGTAAGTGAGCAAATTGGATACCTATCATCGTCTATTCGCGTAGAGGCTCACGAATTCATCAATGGTGCCCTATAGCGTGAATTATAGCAAACCTAGCCACCAGCCATGGAGGTTTTCCTGGCTTCCCCTGTTTCCCCAGAGCCATAGGAAGAAGAAGCCGCCATAGCTATCCGTTCCGAGATCGGTGGCCGAGATTAGATGGTCGTATACCCCTTCGCCTAGTCTAATCCTTGTCACAGATCCATCAACCAATGACTCACGTTTAATGAGTCCGGTAGACCGTGTGCACCGGCTACCGTGGACCCGATCCATGAAACAGTGGAATATTCCACGCCTTTTTCAATAGAAAAATATATCCAAAAATCTGGAAAATAGCCGAACCATGGAAATTTTGCAAAAACAACCCCAAACTTTTCTGAAATTATATTTTAGTTCATGTAATTTTACATATAGGTCACTGTTTAAGGTTTCATAATTACAACTATGCCCTTTTCTTAATTAATATGTTAATATTAGTTACCTATATAATCTATTAACTTCAAGCATTCATAACTTCTTAATCGGACCTCCAATTTAGATGATTCTTACGCCCACATGTTCGTAGCGACGAGTAGCATCTGTTGGTACTGTTTGCTTAGTCATTAGGTACCGTTTGGTGTACTATTTATCTATTTGTTTGTAATACTTGTTTCCAATTGCTACAGTTAGGCACCAAAGACTTCAAGAATCTTCAAGAGCTCGACATTCGAGACTTTGAGCAGCAGCTAGTAGGAGAACAAGACAAGTGACCCTTGACCATATTGATCATATATGCTTTCTTTCTCTAGTATACACACTGGCCTGCATTCTTTAATATTGTTACCGCCTCATACTGAGGATTTGGGTTCATACTTGGTTAGTTATGCATAGCCATGCAGTCATGAGCATCATGCAAGTCTTTATCCCTTGTGACGTTATGATTGGCTTGTGCCATTGTGAGAGATGGTCTCCCATCTGTCGAGATGTGAGTTGACTGTGGTGAGGATCGATGCTATGGTTTGAGCAATGGTTGGTATGGTGGAGATGGTTAATACTATCACAACATGTGGTGCTTGAATCTGCTAAGGACCGAATCTTTGGAGTAGACTCCCCAGAATAATATGTGCCATCACGTGTCCGGTATGGAACTGCTTGCTTACTAATTAGGTATGCTCAGTTGAGTGAGAATGACAACATACTTTGTGACATTCTTTGTGACCTACCTGAACCACATGATGCAAGAGGGGACGTTAGTGCGGGAAACATTAACACTGCAAACAGGGACCGTTTGTTCAGGAAACTAGAGCAAAGCATGACTAGCTCCTATTGTAGACCTTTATAACGGCATGTAGTGATTTTTGGGTCATACACCAAAGGAAGTGTAATCATGGCAAAAAGGAGGTTTCTATAGTCTCTTAGCTAGCAATGAAATCTCTACTCATGGGTATAGGGCACTACCTTTGCAAAGTGTAGAACTATCATGATAGTCGAGCTTGCGGTTATAAGCAGTCTAGGTTCCTCTTTTGATTAGATGATTTGGATGGGAATGAGATGGTATCGGTCTAGTCTTTGTGGAAGCTTTGAGATTACTTTGTGCCCCTTTGTGCCTTTGTGATCAAACTTTGTGACATACATAAATTCAACTTAATTTGGTAGATTTAGCCTACAACTTAAACATTAGAGAATTGGTGCTAATGATTCATGAGCCAAGTGTAGGTGCATTTCTGCTTATAGCCTTATAGTTTATTTACCTTGTTATTACTCTTGCATATCATATTATTCCTGCACTTGCTGAGTGCCAACCATAAGTGTACTCAACCTTGCTATTTTCCACCTGGTACTCAAACCTGCTGCTCAGAAGGAGAAGATGAACTAGAATTCTTTGATGAGGAGTTCTAGGTTGTGCGCTGCCCTGGTTGCCATTCCTGTGGGGTTGTGAAGTCTTCCGCTGTTCCGTTCCATTTTGCTTGAGTCATCTTAGTCTTTAAAGACATTATTTATGTAATAATTATATTTTATTCATGACATTTGGTTATCTATGAACACTTTTCATCTGTATGTGTGGAACATTGATCATAGGTCATACATACGATGAGTACTTGGTTTTGACTTAAAAATCAGGTATGACAGATTCTAAACCCACCCAAGAATGATGATCGTTCCATGTTATCTAGTTCTGGCTCGTGTACCTTTCGTTCATGATTTTGATAACATAATCCTGTTGTTCTCCTATCACACTGTTAATACTGGTGTGGCAGAGAACAACAAACTTACGTTGTCGAAATCACTGACGTAATGTACATGAGACATAAACCAGATAACACACAACGATGGCTTCGGCGGGTGGGCGTGGTACTGGTGACGATGGCTAGGGGAGGTGCGGCGTCAGCAGCGAGGGCTTGGAGAGTCAGCGGTGATGGCTTGTGGCGGCAGGCACGGTGGACATCAAAAAGGAAATGGCCCCTTAGCGAAATCTAGGAGGGAAGAAGAAAAGGAGGCGGACAGTTTGTAAATTCACTTATGTTCGTCGGTTACCACGTCATTGAAGATCATAAGTAGACGACGCCATGTGTGTCATGTCCGTTTATGTTCGTCGGTGACATGGCAAACTGATTAATATAAGAGAAATGTTAACATAACTTTATATTCGTCGGCTTTGACAAATGTAAAAGAACCGAGCAATGAACGCAAATTTCCTGAAGTGTGAGGATGATTGGTCTACCATTTTAGACCACGCTTGAACCGTCGTCGTCTATAAACATCTTGATGCGAACTCGTGTTAAGTTTTTATCCATCCGAGCACACGTCAACGCAACATGACATATTCCATAGAAAGCGATGCGCGCTTCCATGCATGTTACTGGTCCCCTAATATATAGTAAATATATTTCATCACTCAATCAACTGATAAGCTACTGTACGACGCGCGCTTGGTCATTAGTTATCCTATAAATAAAGCTAGTGACGCGTACAGGCCACACAGTGCACGCTCCTAGATGGCTTTCTCTTCTTCTTCCTCTGGTCTCTCGGCCATGGTGGCATCGTCCCTGGTGGCCGCCTTGCTGTGCCTCCATCTCGGCGGCGGCGCGGCGCAGCTGTGCGAGGACTACTACGACTGCACGTGCCCCGACGCGCACGACATCGTGAAGCGGGTGCTGATCGACGCGCACAAGTCAGACGTGCGCATCTACGCCAGCCTGACCCGGCTCCACTTCCACGACTGCTTCGTCCAAGGCTGCGACGGCTCTCTGCTCCTGGACGGCGTGCCAGGGGTGATCAACTCTGAGAAGGGCGCGCCGCCGAACAACGGCTCCGCGCGAGGGTTCCCAGTGGTCGACGCGGTCAAGGCGGCGCTGGAGGCGGCGTGCCCCGGCGTCGTCTCCTGCGCCGACATCCTTGCCCTCGCCGCCGAGGTATCCGTCGAGCTGGTACGTATAGGATCGATTGATTGGTGACGATGATGGTAGGTCCGCCGTGGCTTTCATGCATGGGGCATGCACGCAACAGCATTTATTTAAATCGCTCCACAGTTCACGTCTGGCTGTCATTTATTTTAGCATCCACCTTACATACGCCCCGTGTTCAAAAGGGCAACGGTTTAATATGTGTTTCTCCGCGCGATCAGCCAATTGAACCAATAATTTAAGCACAGAACTGATACGGAAGCTAGATTTATTTTCAAATTGGTATGGTTTAGTGCAAATTTATGCCTCTGAAAAACTTGAACTAATTAATGTCGTCAATTTTAGAACATAGTCAGTATTAGTTTCAGAATACTCACCTGTTCTAAAGAGTGCGTTGTGATTGTGCCGCTGAAAAAATATATAAATGTTGGATTGTTGTAATTAAAGTGTGCGTTATGATTGTGCCGCCTGAAAAAATATCTCGGCACACGAAGGAATCCACTACAGAACTATTGCATGCATACCAGTCACATGTTGCAACCATACAAAAGGAGCCAATCTTGTCGCGCTCCAGTGTATATCTACAGGTGTCACTTGTCGTCTAGCTACGACATATTAAGCAGAGCATTATAATAACTATTTTTGTTTGTTTTGACTGCCCAAATTAATAAAATGACGAACAGTCGGGAGGCCCAAAGTGGGGTGTGCTCCTAGGGAGGCTGGACGGTAAGACGGCCAGCTTCAGCGGCGCGTCCAACCTGCCGTCGCCGTTCGACAACCTCACTGTGCTCCAGAGCAAGTTCAAAGCAGTGGGCCTCAACAACGTCGATCTCGTCGCCCTCTCTGGTTAGATCGATGCCTGAAGAGGGCAAGCATAGCACGCATCCCTCAATAAAACACTTTGTTAACTGATGATTAATATAATGCAGGGGCGCACACTTTCGGCCGGGTGCAATGCAAGTTCGTCACAGCGAGGCTCTACAACTTCAGTGGCACGAGCCGGCCTGACCCGACCCTGGACGCCGGGTACCGGGCGTTCCTCTCCCACAGATGCCCGAGGAACGGCAACGGCACGGTTCTGAACGACCTCGACCCAACCACGCCCAACACCTTCGACAAGAACTACTACAACAACCTGGAGGTGAACAGAGGGTTCCTCAACTCCGACCAGGAGCTCAAGTCGGCGCCGCAGGCGGAGGGCGTCACCGCGCCAATCGTCGACCAGTTTGCGAGGAGCCAGGACTCCTTCTTCGCCAACTTAGCGGAGTCCATGATCAACATGGGGAACATCAAGCCGTTGTTGGATTCAACCAAAGGAGAGATACGTAAGAACTGCAGAAAGGTCAATAATGGAAGTTAATAAGGTTCGAGCGAGGTCGTAGTATGTGCTTCATGGATGGTAACTGTATTACAAGGAAATTAAGTGCTTTCATTGTTGGATAATGTACTGATGTGTGTGCACATCATTTGCCATAGTTGTCTAGTTTCCACGCTACTCCTCCATGCCACTCCTCCATGCCATTGTTCTCATATGTGCAGTAAAGATAGAAAAATTACCCTGCTGTTATATTTGGTCTACACAAAATTTCTAGAAAAAAGCACTATCTCATTTTTGTTAGATTTTTAGGCATCTACGGCATATTTTAATTCCAAAAATCATAAAGCAAATCATGCTATGAGTGAAAATGAGCAACATTATGGCAGCATAGGGATTGCTTGTGTTCGTGCTTAATCTGTATAAGAACAGAAAGAACACGACAAGTAAATAAGAGAGCACCAGGTTATACCCAGAGGCAGGACCAGTGTCGAAGGCACCGGTGGTGCCTTTCCCAACAGTTAACATGTTGAGCAGTTTGAAATAGTCGATCTAATTTGATGCAGAAAAAATGGAAGCAGTGTCGTCCCACAAACGCCCTTCTGAAAGTAGTGGTACAGAAGCGCACACCACCAGGAAGTAGTCAAATGGAAGCTTGCACCACCAGAAAGTAGTCATTCGTACAAGTGAGCAGTCGCGCAGAGTTGCGCTCCCCAAAAACTTGATCGTCCGCCTACCCATGCAGGTGTCACAGCTGGACAAGGTTTCGGACGCCTGCTCTCATGAGTTCTGTGCGCGCAGAGACTCACGAAGGAAATGCAAAAGTACGTAGCAACAACAGTGAGGTATTGTTTCTGTGTTTTTAGAGGATGAATGAGGAGCGTCTTTTATAGCCAACGGAAGCACTGAATCAGACTTATTGCGGGAGAATAATTCCCTATTTTAATACGTCAGTTACTAGTAATGTCTATTTTAATACGTCAGTTACTAGTAACGTCTGTACTTAATGCACCATTTTAATTGAGCTGATTCAATTCTCAGAAACGGTAAAATATTAACTCGGTACAATAAGAGCAATGTAGTAATTTCTCCATGCACACGCACACGCCGCTCGTCGCAAGTCACAAGTCACGTGATTTTTCCACGTGAAAATGTGCGGACGCGTACGCGTTATGCACAGCACGGCTCGACGCGCGTGTGGTACTCCCTTTCCTTCTTTCCAACTTCTCAAATAGAAAATAATATCCCACCTATTTAGGTTGGTCAGAATCATCCTCAACTATCCATGTGAGACTAAATAATTTAGCCTCATAGCATTAATGTGAGCCTTAAAATTAATAGGATTAATTTGGAAAATCAATGGGCCCTGCCCAAATTACTTCGACAATCCCCACCAATTTTGAGCCACACGAGAAATGCTCTTAATTCCACTGCTGTTTTGATATATCAGAGTTTCGATGGAGACTGTTAAGTTGAACATCCATCTAGAACAAAAGCTATACTTTATCTACAACTGGTCAATGGATTATGCCTTGAATTGACAGTCTTGTGCAGACAAGTTTTACTGCTCTTTTCTGGTACTAGGCTACTATGGCATCCCCGTGGTTTAGAGCATATAAGTCATACTCCAAGCCTTTCATGAGCATCTAGAGACTACCCAAATCTCATAGACTATAACTAGTAGTCGAACTCATATAGGTGCAATTCTTATAAGATATTCTGTAGGACAACATCTTTGCTTAATTAAGCCACATGAATCACATTAAGGCAAAAGCCAACCTGCCATACAATTTAAAGAGAAATACATTTTCATAGGAATGAACCTTATTCAAAGGTTCTTTTCTCTAAGCTAGTCACAACTTATTTCATTGTCCTAATTCATGGGATCTCTGATCACATAGGACATGTTGCCGCCATGACTTGACTCACTAAATGGGTCACAGGCCCAATTCCTTGGATGCATTGTTGATCACTGATCGTGAAAGACCTTTTGTGAATTAATCTGCCAGATTTTCAGCCGTTGGGATATAATCCAAGGCTATCACTCTGGAGCTTCTCAATTTTCTGACAGATTTTAACCGTCTCTTTACATGCCTAAATGACTTCATGTTGTCCTTTGAACTGTTCACTTTGATAATCACAGTCTCATTATTACAGTTCATTAGGATAGCCGGTATCGGTTTTTCAACCATCGGTAGATCCACCAAGAGTTCACAAAGCCACTCAGCCTCAACTGTGGTGGTATCTAATGTTGTTAGTTCTGCTTTCATAGTTGACCTCGTTAAGATGGTCTGCTTGCCAGACTTCTAGGAAACAGCACCACCTCCGAGTGTGAACACATATCCGCTCGTGGCTTTTATCTCATCAGCATCATAAATCCAATTAGAGTCACTATAACCCTCTAGAACCTTTGGGTTCCCAGAATAGTGAATCCCATAGTTCGATGTGCCTTTAAGATAGCGCATTACTCTCTCAAGAGCACACCAATGATCATCTCCTGGGTTTGAAACAAACCTGCTAAGTTTGC
>VSTD030001060.1:0-13884 GCA_008808055.3 Sporobolus alterniflorus
AGCCACGATCTAACCGCACCGGTCAATGCCGTGGGCAGAAAGTTGGCCTTCACCTGATCGTCTCCTCCGGTGGCCTCAATCACGGTCTGATATACTTGAATAAATTCTTCAGGGTTGCTAGAGCTGTCATACCAGTCGATATTGCCAGTCTTAAACTTGTCTGGCCACCGGACTTGTCTGAGTGGTCCCGCCAGAGCACGGAATCCACTCTTTCCAATCAGACCAACGTCCTCTACCAAAGTCTGTTGCGATAGGGACGGCGTTCTGAGCCTGAGATGCCTCTGATCTTCAATAACATTGCGGAGGTCATCCCATTCATGGTCATATTCCCGCGTGGCACGGTTCTAAGTGATGCACCGACGTGCATCATGCTCGGACAAATGACGATTTGGACTTGCTAATGACGCAGCTTCACTTCAGGCACACCTTGATCGATCGTTGTTGCCGACAGAGGGTTCCTTCTGGGGAACGCTGGCCAACTTCTCTGCGATGACAAAGTTTGCCGCCTCGGCCCCTTGCTGAGCTAGGACAGCAAGGGGGGAGCCATCGGGCGCCATGCACTGGATGGTTTCCATAATTGCCTGGACCCGGACAGCATTGAAGTCTGAATTTAGGTTTCGAATCAAGCCACCACTCGGTGTTCAGGTGTCAGACGCCTCTGATCTCCCAATGGTGGGATATCTGCTGGAGGTGTTGTTTGACCGGTCACCATTCGGGGCCACCATGCAGATAAAGTGACCACTTTCCATGGGTTCCCCACAGGCGCTGGCCTCGATCTCTAGGTAGTCGTCAAATGAATCTGGATCAGGGATCAATGCAGATGTGGATGAGCTCGATGCCCCAACCAAGGGCCGGAGGATGGATGTCACAATCGGGATACCCCGAACGATCTTGGTAGTTTGAATGTAACTTCTTGCACAGGATCTGCTCATGAGTAGGATCCGCCTGATGCCACTGATGAAGCCAGAGCCAGGTGCTCTAGTGCCGACCCTGGGGGCAGCATCTTCAGATCCCCGTCTTCCCCGGTGGCAAAGGTCAATAACCCGAAGGTAAGTTGTGTGCCACAAGGAAACTTGACGTCTAACGTCCTTGGCGCCATGGTCTTCTTGGACAGAACTTGAGTGCTTCCCCCTACCTGGCGCACCTCTGTCGATGTCGTGTCGTCAGATATTTTTGATGAGGATCGGGAGAAACGTAACTACGCAAAATCAATCTCAAAAAGACACAACAAGATTTAGACTGGTTCAGGCCCTCTCGGAGAGTAATAGCCCTACGTCTAGTATCGTTGTATTATTGAAAGTTTCCTAGAGGGGGTGAATAGGCAATCAAACCTGAAATTCACTTAATTTAAATAGTTAAAACTGTAGGGTCGGATATGTCTGGCCTCAGGTCAGATATGTCTGGGCTAAGCCGGATATGTCCGGTCACCAGAAACTTTGCGCAGCGGAAAAGTAGATCGAGAGCCAGAATGATGCATCTAGGTCCTGATAAACTTACTATTAGCAAGCTAGACAATATGGAGCTTAGAGAAATAACAGGAACAATTAGAAGGAACCAAAACTCTAGGATTCAAATCTAAGGTTAGGTCAAACTCTAAACAAGAATAAAGCTTGAACAAAATTATGAAGTAAATCAATATGAGAGACACAAAGACACAAGATTTCTTCCTGAAATTCGGCCACCCACAAATGATGCCTATGTCTCCGTTGTGGAGCTCACAAAGAGTCGGGTCTCTTTCAACCATAATCCACTCTGAATGATCACCAAGATCTAGTTCGGTTTCCACTATCAAATGCCCACAAAAGAGAGGATAATACAAACATTTCGGGATCAACCACAACCTTGGCGACTCCCGGACAACCTAGTCCATCTAGGGGAACAAATCCCCAAGAGTAACAAACACACAAAGATCATCGGTGAAGTGCTTGAGATGAAGATCGAGTGGGTCACTCAAGCGTGAACCTCAAATCTCTCCTAGGAAGCTTGGATTTGAATGAATCTTGGAGGAGAGAGGTTGGGAGCTCAAGAGAGTGTCTCAAAGTGTTTGCAATGTGAAATGAGTGACCAACCATGCTAGAGAGTCATGAGGGTCTTTTATAGCCCCCCAAGAGAATCTAGTCGTTGGGGTGTCAGAAACCCGAACATGTCCAGGTCAGGAGCCAGACATGTCCGGCCACCGTCTCTGGAACCCGGCTGCTAAGCCGGATAAGGCTGAGAGGCTGAACATGTCTGGCCTGGGGGCCGGACATGTCCGGCCAGAGTCTCTAGAACCTGACTGCTAAGCCGGATAAGGATGAGAGGCCGGACATGTCCGGTCAGAGTCTCTGAAATCCGGCTAGGGGGTCGGATATGTCTGGCCTAACTGTAACACTCTGGTGTTACTGTAGCAGCTATAGTATATCTACAGTGGCATCTACAGTGCTTATATAGTGTTTGCTATAGTATAACCCTAATTCAATGAGGATGGTGTTTTCTATTAATGAAGTTGGATCATTTAAAGTTAATTGGAAAGTTTGAATTTTCAAACTCCTGTGCATTATGGACCATTAAGCTTAGTCTGGAATTTTTCAGAATTAATTGGAGTCAAATTAGACCACACTTCCAAAAGAGAAAGTGTTCCTCACAACTTGTTCTACAAGTGTGCAAATCTGAAAAAAAAATCTTGAGCTCAGAAAGTATTTGTTTCAAGGATCCAAACAGAGCTCTATGAACCCATTTCCAGACTTAGCAGATTTCTCGGAGATGGCTTAATGTTTAGCTATCTTTGAAATGCCATAATTTTTTTCAAATATTGGGAGTTAGATTGTGCATGTTCCCCAGATTAAAGTGCAATGTTTGTAGGTCACTTGGGAGGAATCCTTGTCTAGGTTTGAGTCCTGATGCATTTGTGGCAGTGATCTCAATATCCCTATTTGATCAGTTTCTAAGTTTTTCCAGAAAATTTCTTAACGGTTAGCACTTTTGGAAATTTCATATCTTCTTCGATTTTGGGAGATGGGGTATGCATGTCAACTGAATGGAAGTACAATACTCCAAGTTCAGTTTAGAAAACTCCTTGTCCAGTTTGGAATAAGGTATACATGGGATAGAGAGAGGCTTTTGAAAGTCACCCAGTCTGTGTGGTTACGTCACATGGGCTTGGGGAAATTGTCGGGAACCACCTCACCACGGGAAGGATTGTCAAGTGGGCTCTCGAGCTCATAGGGATCAACATAATGTATGTCCCACAAATGGCAACCAACTCCCTAGCGTTGGCAGACTTTTGCGGCGGAATGGACAGAAACACAACAGCCGCCTGCCCTGATGACCCAGGAGCAATGGAGCATGTACTTTGATGGCTCCTTCACCATCATTGGGGCTGGACAAGGTGTCATTTTGATTTCCCCCAAGGGAGATTGACTCCTCTACATGATTCGATTGCATTTCCACATGACAAACAATGTGGTGGAATATGACACCCTCGTCAATGGCATGCGCATCACCACCGAGCTCAGGGTCTAGCGGCTTTATAACCACGATGACTCTGAGCTCATTGTCAACCTGGTCATGGGGGAGTCCAATTGCCGTGACTCCCACATGGTGGCATACCATCAGGAGGTAAGAAAGCTGGAGGAGAAGTTTGATGGTTTTGTACCTCATCACATCCTCGGTGCGACAAAGAGGTAGCCGACACCCTCGCCCGACTCAGGTCTAGTCGCAAACAGCCCCAATCGGGTGTGCTTGTATAGGACCTCATCAAGTCGTCCATCCGGCTCAACAGAGACAGCCCAATACCTACGCTGGAGACCTCGTCGGGTGAAGGCAACCCAACACCAACTGCAGATACCAACCTGGGGACCCTGGCCAGGCCAACTAGTCAAGCCTGGGAGCTCCGATCCAAGGTAGTGGCTGTCACCCAGTCGTCCGACTTCAACCTGGACATGCAAAAACCAAACTCTGAGTACGTCCGGTTCAGAGTGATACCAGATAATGAAATCGAGAGCCGGTGCTTGGCACGCTGGGCTAGGGGGTACCTCATTCATGATGATGAGTTGTATCGCTGTAGTACTTCACGTATCCTTCAGCGATGCATTCCCATTGAAGAAGGTAAGGCTTTACTTCTCGATATTCATGAGGGAATATGTGGGCATCCTGCTTCATCAAGGAGCATGGTCGGAAAAGCTTTCTGGCAAAGTTTTTACTAGCCAACGGCCACCAACAACGTGGCTCAGATCATGTGGTCTTGCAAGGGTTGTCAATACTTTGTAGGACAGATCCACGCACTAGCCCAAGAGCTCCAAACCATCCCCATCACATGATCTATTGCCACATGGGGCTTGGACCGCTTGGAACCCTTCCAGAAAGCTCCCAAGGGCTTTACCCACCTGCTGGCCGCAGTTGACAAATTCACTAAGTGGATAGAGCCTAGGCCCTTGGCTAAAATTGTCTCCAAACAAGAGGTGGGCTTTGTCCAAGACATTGTCTTCTACTTTGCGGTCCCTAACTCTATCATCACCGACAACAGCACCCAGTTCACCAGGGAGAAGTTTTTAGATTTTTGTGATGACAACTACATCTGGGTAGACTGGGTATAGTTGCCCACCCCTGCACGAATGGGCAAGTCAAGCGTGCAAACATCCTTATACTGTAGGGCCTGAAACCCCGCATCCTCACCCAGGAGGGATAGGATGTCCATGCTCGGCTCAGCACCAGAGCTGAGAAGTGGGCCGCTGAGGTCCCCTCGGTACACTAGAGCCTGGAAACAACACCCAACAGATCAACTAACTACACATATTTTTATGGTGTACGGCTCGATGGTTGTGCTGCCTTCCGAGCTGCAGTATAGATCCCTTAGGGTCCAGACCTATCGATCAGTAGAGGTGGAGCAAGCATGGCAGGATGCCGTCGACTTGCTAGAAGAATCGAGGGACATCGCCGTCACAAGGTCGGCAAGGTACTAGCAAATGCTCCAGCAATATCATGCCCGGAGGGTTGACCCCCGAGCCTTCTAGGTAGGTGACTTGGTCCTACACAGAGTCCAAATGAAGAAAGGTAAGCACAAGTTGGCCCAGCCATGAGAGGGGCCATACTTGGTGGTCAAAGTAATTCGGCCCGAGGTGTACCGACTCCAAAGAAATCAATGGTACGAGTTTACCCAACATGTGGAATATAGAGTAGCTAAGGAAATTCTATCCCTAGTTTTCTCTTTCATTTTTCGCTTTCTTTCTCTGTCTCTCTCTTCAGGCGCGAGGAGTGGGATGGAAAGGCGACGGCCGATTGTGCAAGAGAACGTAAGTGTGCGCACGGGCAATTGTTCATCCTCATAGCCCCACGATGTCACAGCTGAGTCGGCGAGGAAATGGACCCTTGCCAAATGCAGTAAAGGGTGACATATACATTACAAGCCTACCCGATTCCTCACACATCGTGCTCTGTACAGCACGCGTGTTGGCATTTCTTAACCACAGAATAATCTGCAAGCATACATATGCCAATTATAGCCTTCACCCAGGAGTATTCCAAGGTATTGAATCCACAGGGAAGCAAAAACTCTATCATATCTGTAGAATAGAACAAGGATAAATATAGCAAACATTACTAGACTTAGTAGGGGTTACATTATGGGAAAATAATGGACACACACATGGAGGAGCTACAACTCTAAAGAATGAGCTAAGGGTTCACCTAATCTAGGTAAGAGTGAGACAGCTAACATGTAAATGTGCGAAATGCATATATGTACCTTACACTTTGGGACTGTCTGGAAGGATAGACTTAGCCCGCCTGATCAATCCTATAGCACAACAAGGAATCCACACAAGGGGCTATAGTGAATCCAAATAGGTTGGGACACACCATACCGATCCAGCTATGTGGTGGATTATGAAGCCCCAATAGGACTGCCACTCCTGCGGGTACCACAACAATTCGTATGGCCGGGGGGGGTGCCGAGTGCAAAGATAATGCCACTGACACCTCATCGATGGCTATGTCTAGGACCTTCCACTGCCGTCACAGGGAAAAGGCCTCCGAGGGGTCTGTACAGTAGCCACACTGCGTCCCACTGCATAGATAATCCCCAAGACATGAGACTGTATATAGAACAAGACAATATCGGATTCTGCCATATGATATGTAAATGCACAAATAACATAAGAGAAGTGATTGGACAACTTACTATGATAGGTAAATTACCCAAATCTGAGGCATGGAAGCAAAGTGATCCCGACAGGCCGAGACTCCTACTTGACCCAAGGTACTCGAGCAGAGACTCTCTGTCGGAATCCATAGGATTCCAGCAGAGCTTCCGCACTTGAGCAAACTAGTGCTGAGAAACCCTATTGAACCCCGAAGGATTCTAGCAGAGCTTCCACGCTTGAGGTATGATGAGGGCACCCGATAGGTCGGGAGGCCCTCCGACCCTTAGAGCCTCACCACTCTCTTGACAAAGCTATGACTAGCTACTACACTAAGAATGGGAGCTTTGCAAGTGCAATCTCCAAAATGTGGTGTGTGTGTGTGTTGATTTCCACTAGAGGGGGATATTTATAGGGCTGTGGGGGAGCTCCACTGACTCGGTCGAGGCAGTAACTCACCAAGTGGTGGCCGGCCGGCCTAGCCACATGGCCCGCTGGCTGTGTGGAATGGATTCCACCACCTTGGCCTTCCTCTTCTTGGGTAGACATGTATCCAGGAAGCCGTGGGTCAAACTAACCTAAAACCTAGCAGGTCAAACTCAGTTAAAACCTAGTTCCACAATTTTAGTGTCTATTTATAGGGCCGTGGGGGAGCTCCACCGACTTGGCTGAGGAAGTAACTCACCATGTGGCGGCCAGCTTGTCTGATGGAATAGCTTCCACCGCCTTTCTCCACCGCCTTGGCCTTCCTCTTCTCGTGTAGACACATGTCCAAGAAGCCGCAGGCCGAACAGACTTAAAACCTGGCCGACAACTATGTTCCTGAATTATGGTGGAATTCCAAATTTCCTTGTAATTTCTTGAAATGCTCCAATTTAGTACGTATGTTCCTGAAATCAAATAGACACTAAAATTGTGGAACTAGGTTAGTAGACACGGTGAATACATGGTTATTTCGTACATTTACTCGACATGTTGGCACAGGAAATCAACGTTTTATGAGCGCCAACAGTGGGATATGGAAACCATATCCAAAATGGGTCCCACGATTGATGTGGGCTTGTTAGAGCTCAAGGTACCAAGGCAAAACCCGCCAGTCAGGTCAGCACCACCCGAAGCAAACAGAATGAGGGACAAAGTAACACAAATGATGGCCAGCAGCTGGCGCTACCTGAGACCCCATCGAGGGGACCCGTCATCCTATCTGAGTCCTGACCAGGAGATTTCCATTACACCGCTCCATCTGGGTTCTTCTGATAGGGACTATCAGGGAACAACATATGAAACCACTAGGCCCGGATTTGTACTGGGGGGGGGCATCTACCCTATCAAGTCCCATGGAGAGGTACTTGCTCATGCTGGCCCTCACCCACCTACAGTGACCCAGGCTCCACTCAGATCCTGACTCAGCACCACGGTGCCAAGTCTCAGACCATTAGCCAGCTTGTGAACGTGGGAACCACGCAAACTAGGCAAATACCCAGTCAGTCCAGCCCCACCGAGTTATCGAAACACCTGAGGACAGGGTTCGTGCGGATGCCGCACACCTTCTGACAACCTAGATGGATCTCAGGGTTCCATGAGTCATCAGCTAAAACAACAGTAGTACATATCAAACTTAGCCTCTACATGAGCATTTAGCTTAAGCGCAACCTTGGGGGCCACATGATGGGTACCATCACGAGAATTTGAGTCATGACCATGGGGGCTCTAGCCCCATGTTTCACCTCCGAATCTCGCAGCAGTACCCGTAGTGACATATGAGTACATATTTTGTCTCCTGTCGAGTGAACGGCCCTGGCCACACACTCAACGGAAGGCTCGAGGGTTACTGTTGGGGTCCTGTACCCTGGGTACCACGAGCCACCGATTACGACCCAACAAATCTAGACATGACCTGATTCCCTCTAGCAACAAATGGCTGGGAAACCTTGTACCTCATACCAGATACGATCATCCCACTCATGGTTGAAGGGGAGGGACCACCAACTTAAAAGAACTAAACAGAGGCACGATCCATACCAGTCTTTTTTTCCACCACAATGGTCGCGAGCGGGTAGGATTTTGCCACCTCCTAGCCCATGCATACTCCGGCCCCTGGTAGCCACGCCTAGGGGTTCTCAGTACATGGGAAGTGACCCCAGAGCCGGTCCTTGGATGGTGGAGCCATTTAATGCTAGACAAGACAAGACCTGCCCACAGGAGCCCACGCATGCCTGGTGTCATACCCCGGTTCCAGAAAATGAAATCAAAGTCGCCATACATGTGCCTAGGATGTTGAAATCACACCTATAGCAACAAAATGATAATTAGATGAAATGTTTCGATTAACAAAGTAATATCTCTTACATAATGACCTGTAGGTCTGAAAAAATTACATTAAAGCAGCGGTAAATCTAAACATAGTAGTGGACTCCATAGGCATCGACCGATGGAGAGGCCTGCGTAGCACTCCTATTTTGGATCTTGCCGATGCCCCTGGTTCCAGCCTTCAATTCCATCTAAAGCAATGATGCTGAGAAATTTGAGTAGACTTCTAGTTGCTACTCAGCAAGTGTGGGAAAACATGACATGTAGGCTAACAACAAGGATGGATAAACTAGAGTTTTGACTCATAGAAAGTAGTGGTTAAAACCTATGCCATAATGCTCCTATTTAACTAGATGAACATTCAGCTCCAACTGGACAATGTGACAACGAACATCCAGTTCCGATTGGATAACACTACTAAGAACCTCCAACTCCAACTGGATACCCTAGGAAGAAAATCCATTTCCATCTAGATAACATGACAAAGAAACTCCAGCTCCAACTGGATGAGGCTGTAGTTGCACCAACCCAAACTAATCCAAACCATTCCCAAACCAAACCATAATCCCAACTAATTATGTGAGGGTTCATCTCACTCTTAACCATGAGCACGGCTGTCATGACAGTTTTACACTCTGCAAAGGTTGTGCACATTCCCCATGAGTAGTGATTCATCATCCATCGGCGACTAGAAAAATCTCCATTGTTCCAAGTATACACTTCCTATGGTGTGTGGCCAAGAGATCACTACAAGGCATTTCAATGGCTTCCTCTAGCTTGAAATGTACCCACTAAGGTTTCACTGGAGGTGTTGGCTACAACCAAACCAACATGGGCCCCCTCTAGTGCCTTATGGGTTTCAGCTATCATAGCTTCACCCACTCATCTCCAACCAGATGGATCGAGCAACAACTCTATCCACACCACCAGTTGGTACACCAAGACTAGTCTCTACCACATACTGAGTCAGACCGTACCCATATAGGCTCATGGTTATATTATTTTCATAGGTGGTCACTCCACGAACCGATCCTTAGATTTGGTTATGATAACAAATCCGGGACTACCGACTACAACCAGACACAACCCTGAATTGTCGGCTACAGCTAGACACAGTTCCCAAACCAGCCACCCCAAATCCCTAAGCACCAAGTTGCTAAAGGATTACCAACAGAACCCACAGGTGACATATGATAAAGAATCTACCCAAACCCAAACCAATTCATGCAAGACTAAGCAATACTACCCTTGTACCAACTACCCAAGTACTATACTAAGGCTTCAAGGAAGGATAAAGCAATTCTAGTCAACCCTAACATAGGTGTGCATTTATTGACACAAGCATGCAATACTACAACTACATAATACACATGAAAGTATATAGGTGTAATATGTTCACAGACACTTGCCTTGTTACTCACAAAAGAATAGATCGGAGTTCTCGTATATTTGGACTTGAAATCCCATGAACTGTTGATGCTCTAGAGCGAGATCACCTAATTATGTGGCACACAAGCACACAATCAAACAAACTGCAACAAACACGTATTATGAATGCATGAAATAAAAGAGGATGTGATTCTAACAATTTTGGTGCAAGAATCACTGAAATCGGAGCTACGGTTGAAAAGATATGGCTAAAGGAAGTTATAGGGCTAAATTGGAATTTTAGAAAAGTTTCAGGGCTATATTTGTAAATACAGAAAGTTTGGAGGGCTTTGGTATAAAATGATAGGCTTAAATGTGTAATTTGGAGAAAATCCAGGGATCTAAATGTTAAATTGTTGGCTGAAACTGAAGTTTATTCAGAATCTGGACTGAAACAGAAAATCTGTGAAGCAAAGGGGTATCCTTGTAAAGTTGCTGGATTTTCTAGGGAATAACAGATTTTTTTTGTATTGAGAATATGGTGGACTGAATCCACATGTCTGTTGATCATGTGGGGCGTGGTCCATGGTGGACCAGCCACCATGGTCGGTACACAGCTCTACCGGAGCTCGGCCATGGGCCGTTTTAGGCACCGGGGACTTGTCGTGATAGAGGGGTGTGACAGAACCACTTTGGGGAGGGGTTCATTGACAAGGATTAGCTTGAGCGATTCTTGGCAAAGGTAGAACACAATCAACGCACATAAGTATAATACCATATATTGAAGTTCAATAGAAGGTATTACAACTTAGGTTCATGTATTAGTTATACAAAAGAGGTTTGAAGCCAAAATTACGCTTCAAAAGATAAATCAGAGTTTGCAGAAGCAATTTCTCTTAACGATCAGGACATTCTCTTTGCCCTAAAAGAGAATGTCATCCATCGGTGCTCTAAGACTGAGGATCCCAATATAGAGTCCAACCCTCATCGGTTTGGACTTCCCACTAACAACCCTCGTCAGCCTTAATGGAAAGAGGAAGCAGTTCCTCACCTACACACAGAAGACAACAAGAGCAAAGCTTGAGCGACTACGCTCAGCAAGACTTATCCATGCTGATCAAAATACCACCACTAGACATGAAATGGCTTTAAGCAAGGCTAAAGGACTCATAAGCCTACTAGCACCTATTAAGTAGCATTAAGCAAGTTATTAGCCATCTTCAGCTAATTGACATGTGAAAGTTTGCATCTTAATCTAAACATGCAAAGGTATCAAAGCAATATTAATTAATAGAAACCATTACTACAAGGTAGTCATCTCCATCCATAAAGTTTCATCACAATATTATGATGTTAATAATTCTACGTTTAGATGCGGTGAACAAGCCATCACCCATGTTCGAGGGTGTCGTGGAGATTCGAATCAATAACCAACCTTACAAGGGTACAAACCCGACAACACGACACACGAGAGTCACAGAGGCAACACAAGTGGCAACAGTTCACGATGAGGTCAAAGAGTCGGGCCGGGTCCTACCTCACCCTAGTGTCATTTTCCACGTGTACGCCTCGGTGGACACAGCATGGGTGGCCTGACACTATCCCGTATAACATCCATAATGTGGTAAGGTATCATTCAACTTGGCGATACACGAAGCTACTAAGTTTGGGGATTCCATATGTCCCGTATGCACCAGTACTAATCAAATGCTTGTTCATTCAGACCCAACCGACATGGGCCTTAATCAACACAGGTGGGGGCTACCACCTTTGAGCTTCGAATTTCAAATTAGATCACTCATTCTCCTTCCCATCCAGTATTCTCCCCTTTCACCTAATTGCCCCGCCCGGTCTCCAATTATGCCAACCATTTGATCAACTTGCTAAACCACATAGGACCTCCATCGATGGCAAGGCGCCTATCATGAGTGGATTCCAACCACTCGACTTCCACTGATAGCCTATACAACTAAGCATAGCATACTATCATTATCTTTCTTTCATAGGAGTAAACAAAGTGGTTTAGTAAGGATGTTCTTAGTGCAACTAGGGTTTCATCAAACTCCTATACTTAAGTGCACAATCATGGCATAATGTAAATATTATAAAGTGAAAATCCTATCCAAGGAGGATGCAAGGTGCTTGCCTTTGTCTAGAGAAGAAGAAAGGATAGCTTCATCAAAGCTCGATGCGTTCTCCAAACCAACGGTGTTAGAACCTATGCGGTATGATGCATGAGTATTAGTGGAAGATAGAACAGGTGTAAGCAAGAAACAACATAGCTCACCTTTTATTAAGTTACTTAAGTAATATCTTACCCAATTTCCTTCATCCTCTGAGCTAACCAAACTAGCAACAAAAGATTAAGAGTGTGGTACCACTAACCAGCACCCAAGCCCTAGCCTGAAGTGGTCTACTGCCCTAATACAAAGTTTAAGTATTCATGTTGGATCCTTGTTAAGTCTCTAAAAAGAAACCATAAATGCATAAGGTTATACTTAACAAGGGCAAAAATTGAAAATTCCAAGGTCATAATACATGAACAGTGGTTCTAGCAATTGTTCTAAGGTTGGATAGTTAGGAACCAATTTTGATTAAATTTTTAGGAATTTTAGAGCTATAGATAATTAATTATGAATTAATAACTAATTATCCAAGATTAATTATTAAACTAGAATTAATAACTAAATAAAATTAATTTATAATTTTATTTCAGAGATCATGTTCGAATTCAAATTATGAAATTGAATCTATATTTTTATCGAATTTATTTGAATTACTATAATTTTCTAAAGTTTGAAAGTTTGATTTGAAATAATTCTAAAGTCTACTGTGCCTATGGGCCGAGCTTGCCATGGCTCTTAGGCCGCCCTACCTAGGGTTCTGGGCCCACCTAGCCTTTCAGCCCATGGCCAAAAAATAGGGGAGTCGAGCTCCTAGTGCTTGATGGCGGCGGCCCGGCCGTTGCTGGCGTCCCGGCGGTGAGGACCGGTGGAGGTGGCGGCAAGGACTATTACGGTGAGGCGGAGACATGATTTGGAGGATCAGGGAAGATGGGCACTCATTGTGGGGCGCTGTCCATGACGGTGGCAACTCAAGTAGAGTGGACCGACGGCCGGAGGCCGTACCAGTGGTCGCTGGCAGCGATTTGAGGGCCGTAGAGGTGCGCGGCACTCGGGCGACGCTCCTGAAGGTGTTGGTGAATCAGGGGATGGCCGAAGGCGGGCTGCCGTCAGTGAGGCACCGTGGATGTGGGAGTCGGGCGGCGTGAGACAGTCTTGGGTCTTGCCTTGGCCCGGCTTGACTCGCGGAGGATGGCTCCGGTGGCAAGAGGAAGAGGTGCTCTGCCCAGCTGCTCCGGCGTGTGGCGCGGCAGCGCTGCGTAGCAGAGCAGCTTGTTGGGAGGCAAAGAGGAGAGTGCGGCAGCTCAGTGCGATGAACAGAGGAGAGCAGGGTGTGAGTGAGAAGGAGAAAGAGGCTTTGCTTTGACCTGCTCCACGACGGTGAGGATAAGGGTGTCGAATTGGTGGGCACACGTGGGCGGTAGTCACCGGCGGTGTACGGTCTGCATCACGTCACCTTCTGTGGTGTCATGCGTGAGCATGGGCGATCGATGTGGCCGATTAAGCGGCCTCTGAGACTGACAAGTGGGCTCCAACTCCGTTTCATAATTTCAATGATTTTTAATTATCTGAATTTTGAAATTCAAAACAGTGACCTTACCGATGTCCAAAATTCACTGAATTTTGCAGGGCAATAGCTTAAGACATACGGAACAACTTTACTTTTTAGCCCACCTTCAAATTCCCTTAGGATTGCGTGTTACAAATTATGGGACAAATTCAAATTTGAATCTTCCTTGAATTTTAAAGGGGTCAAACCTTTTTGGAAAAACCTGATAAATTCTAAAAAATTCAACATTCACATGATATACTTGAATATGAATTTATATTGACTCACCTGTATTCAAATATTGGAAGTTCCATTACAAGTGAAAAAAGGACTTAGTTTAATTAATATCCAAAAGAGTTGGCCACTTAAGGGTATTGTGCCCACTATCACCAATACACCACTGTACCAAACTGGTCAA
>VSTD030001061.1:0-13884 GCA_008808055.3 Sporobolus alterniflorus
GAGTCCTAATTGATCTAAAATTTAAATCAGATCTTAAGTATTAATAAACACAGAGTCCTTATTAATTTGAACATCATAACTGACTTAAAGAAGCAGGTATAGATCTATTTGGAATAAGATCCAGAGTCATAACTGATATAAAATCTAAATCAAATCTGAAATATAAATTTTAATAGTTATATTTATCCACTACTATTCTTATGCCATAAGACATCCAAACCACATTGGGAACATAATTTTGGTTCACAATATAAAGAAAATTATGTCACGTTTGTTATCGAGGCTTAGAAATTCCCACGTTAATTTAAGGAAATCAGATGAAAAAAATTCGATACCCTGTAAATCTCTTTTAAAACGACATAGATCTATTGATACTGAATTGTCATATTTTTTATGGAGATAATAAAATACATAGTACTAATCAATATAGATTTTAAATCTGAGAAGTTCTCAAACAAAATAAACGAATATAAAATCTAAATCTAACTCTTTTACAAGTAAACTCTCTAGCCGCGCTAATAGGTGAAAGGGTTCCGAAGCAACGCGTTCCCGACCAACCAAGCGACGCGAGCAAGAGTCCACGAGAAAAAAAAACGGACAGATTTAGGAACGCATACAACGAAGTGATATCTACCGAATTCCCGGCGAGGCACACGTTGGTTGTGTGTACGTGCGGGGTTGGTGTTCCCTCGTTTTTGAATCGGTTCATGGGGAGTTTGTGTCGCGTTTGATGCTAGCAGGAAATGGATGTTTGGAAAAAGACCGGCAGCACACGGGGCGGACAAGAACCTGGGGGCGGTCAGGCTGTGCATATAGGTTGTTGGCATGATGAAAACACAATTTGTACAGCGTCTTTAAAAAGTTATAATAGATATGGGACAAAATCATCTCAATGTAGCACTATTTTGTTGACAGTTCTAGCAATTAGTTTTGGGTTGTTCTGAAGAAAAAGTTACACAGAAAAATCATCAGTATGAAACGAGAAAAATCATAAGAAAATTGTTTCTGGAACTTGTTGTCGTGGCATTGACATGCTGCCTTTTTTTTATCCCGAAACATGTCATTGTCAACGGGAATACTTTTAAGAAAAAACACAACAAAAATAGTGCCGGTATACTGCTCAACGACCCTGCATCCGCACAACTTTATATGTTTTGTAATACCAAATCCGAATGTTGTACGGATAGGATAAGGAACAAGGCAGTAAACAAAGCGGTCGAAAGATGGTGTACTGCTGCCGTGGTGCGTTTCCATCCTCTGATTGCATGGCCGCATTCTCAATTTCAAAAATTACTGCCGAGTTCACAGAGCACTATTTTTGTAAGGTGGAAAACTATTTCAAAAACTACTGCCAAGTTCACAGAGCACACTATTTCAATCAGATCCCTCACAGGATTATATCCGTTTAGGTTTCTAGGAGGGAATAATTGGGGTCTATGGAGTTTGGTAGTACATGTCGTCTCACGGGCAACATACGCATTTTAAAGTTTTCTGTTATTTGAATTGATGCAGTTATCAAAACGCATTATAGTTGGTACGGTTTACTACTGGTGACAAGTCAGAACCTCTTTGTTTTCTTTTCCCCTTATGATTGTTTTTTATCGCTAGTATCATATCGTGCCATGCCATTGATGTAGACATCTGGACACTACAACATGTATATTTTGAACCTGCAATTTCAGTAATAACAGGAGCAAGCAACCGCTGCAGCATCTGGTCGAATTTGGCCGTGATGTCGTTTCAAAAGCCTATGTACGGACAAAACATTAAAATATTATAATAGGAGAAGACAGGGACGAAATATTTTTTTTTGAGAGAACCCTATTTAAGTCTAAGCTGATTCAAACTCATGCATTATGCACATCACATACACGCCACCACCACACATATAGCGCGCAAGTTAGAATCAATCACATGTATTAAACATAAATGATGAACACACGGGGCACTAGGTGGCTGAGCAATCAGGAATAAATCTCAGCATCCTCCAAATAAATGGAGGCCGGTGAGACGTCGGGGCCGAGCCGACACTCGAACCCACAACAGGCAGCACGGCCACTGCCGATGCTAGCCATCCGTGCCTTGCTCTGTTCTCGACAGGGACGAAATGTTGTTGTATGTGACTAACCCCTTTCTCACTTTTGCAGTTGCGGGAAAATATGTATCAACAATCCAAGGATGTACCGTGGTCGTTTGTTTGTATCTCACTCTCGTTCACATCACGTCAGCTTCCTCTCTCACTCTCGCCCACCAGCGCTCCAGCAGCAGGTTGCAACATCGAGACTACAGGCTATTAGCATCATCATTCACTCTCCCAATCAGCACTCCCATTCCAGACTTAACCATCTTAGAATTCATTTCGGGGACAACGAATTTAAGAAAACAAATTGAATAACATAATAGTTAAAATTAAAATACATACTAATTTAAGATATGACACATACTAACTAAAATTATAATACATACTAATTTAAAATACAACACATAGATATTCTACTCTTCATCCTTGTCCTGTACCTCTGTCGTATTTTGGGTGGTAAAATTGAGATCCGGAGGTGGAATGTGTGGATACGGTGGAGGAGCATTTCCACCCGATAAACCACCGACCGGAGGTGGATGGTATGGATATGGTGGATACTGGTATGTGAGAGGATAGAACAGCTGAGTTGGATGTGGTTGAAAGAGAGCCCGATGGCATGAAGTTGGTGAGGCACTGAACCAGCGATGGAGCGGTGAGGCATCATCAAACTCGTTGAGAGTGGAAGGAGCTTGCAAAACTGGCGTGTTCAAAAGATCAACCCACGTTTGTAACTCAGGACTCCAGTTGTAGTTCGTCGTGATATTGAGTATAGAAGAGTGAATGAGAGAGTAAAAATGTAATGGAAGGAGTGGGAAATAAGCTAAAACCATGGGTTGGCGGTTTATATAGGGTGGTGGGGGGAGAAATTTGAAAATTTGATTTTTTTTAGATTTTTTGAAACTATAACGATAAAAACAGCTAGTTTTTCTGTTCAAACGGTTTAATTCATATTCAAACGATTAAATTTCAATTCAAACAGATCAATCACAAACTGTCACGTCACTACCGTCCGTCGACCCTAACGACAGACGGTACTGTCCGGACGGTACCATCTAACCTGACTCAACCATGAGCAATAGCATCCGTCCCAAGTAGACATCAATCCTATCGTCCGATCCCGCTGCCACATCATCATCCAGGATGAACGGTAGCATGTCACGGACCGAGGCCACTGGGACCTGTTGAGTTTACACCACCTGCTGACCTGTTGAGCTTTGTCCTCTTCACGAGTGAATATCTGTAGCACCTGTCTCGTCTCACAGTAAATCGTCCTTGATTATGCACCCACTTGTTACATATAGTCCGTATTGGCTAGTAACTTAAAGTAGTATACTACTGTAGTTCTTTCCTTCCTGGTGTATAAAAGTTCATCGCATCCGTCCACTTGTCCGGGCAGAGAACTCGACGTCTCTTGATCTACCTTTGTCGTTCCTTCACAGTTGCCATGATCATCGCCTCTGGAGATCCCGGAAGACAACAAAAAGCATTCCGACGAACACTGGTCCACGGCCCATCCGAGCATGTACGTTCCTCATCACCTGCACGAGGAGGACCCAACCCTAGGCGAGTGTAGCATTTGACCGCCTGCCTACGAGGGATTCATATCCTCTGCATTGAGGAACAAAATGCAGATATGCTACAGTGCTGCGTATTTGATCCATTTCCCTGTCCGGTCGAGAATGAAGGCTCAGATAGGCTGCCACAGTAGACTGGCACTGTACGCCGCTGATTTGCTACAGTGAGGTACTGTATGCCGCTGATTTGCTACAGTGTTAATGCAGAATAGTGTAGCTCTCCTCTCATTTTACTGTGGCTGTTGCTGCAGTTCTCTGCATTCTGTTCGCTACTGCAGATAATCCGGACCCCGCCTACGAGTGGGACGATCGGACGGACGGGTGTATTATTAGCTCGGAAGCAGCAGCCCGATATCGTGCGTTCGCCTGTTGACCACGAAACTCTGCCCGTTGTATCCTGTGTTCCAGACAGATTTTGCCCTGTTGTGACTGCGGTCCGCGAGCAGAAGGTCGTGCCTGGTTTGGCCGCATTGCCGGCAAGGCGACCCGATTCGAGGACGCGGAGGCGACAAGCTAGGCTACGCCTACGCTTCACCGGCCAGCGGCGAGGCCCGTACCGCGCTGCTGCTTAACGCCAGTCGCCACAAACCCGGTCAGCGTTCTCTCTGTTCACCGTCGTCGTCTTTCTGTGGAGTTTTCCTCTAGTCTAGAAAGAAAGCTAGATGGGCCTGTGCCAAAGAAAGTAGTAGAAAGCTGCCAGGCATCTCGACAGTTCCTGAGGGCCCAACTAAAATGCAAATGTTTCTACGAATTTCTCTCGACGACGACAGCACTGGGATAACTGGGCCTTCAATCAAACCCAACGTTCTTTTAGGCCGACCCAGTAATTCAGGTGCATTGTTTCATGTAGGCTTTTTCCGAGTAGGTACATGGGCATCTGCCAAAGAAGCAGCCCAATATCCCCACTCGCCAAGATTTTCTGGCACCAACCAAACGCTTCGTCGCTGCCGGGCGAAGTTCCGTTCCACCTCGTGCTTTGGCGTGTGTTTGGTTTGGAGATTAGATGGGATGGGACGAAATTATTCCTGTTTTTAAGGATGGGAAGGACTGATTTCATGTTTGTTTAGGGGGATGGGATGAACCCAATTTTCTGTTTGATTAGAAGGATGATGTGGAATGAAATGATACTATCTTATGTTTAGTTAAAGGGATGGGACAGATGAAATTATCCCTGTTTTTAAGTATGGGATGGACTGATTTCATGTTTGTTTAGTGGGATTAGACGAATCCAATTTTCTCTTTGATTAGAAGGATGAAGTGAAATGGAATGATCCTATCTTATGTTTAGTTAGGATTGGACAGAGATACGGGTACCTCCTCATAAAGGTGGTGAGGTTACCCTCTTTTTTCCCTTAATGTTTAAAATGGTATTACAATAATTTATTTAAACCATCAAGCACATATTAACAACACAACAATAAATATTGATCACATTTCCATAACAACCTTGCATGCTACCATTGTTTCATCTATAGAAAATTATTTAACAAGTTCAAAAATATTTGATGCATTTTAAGCAAGTAGCAGTCACATATGACAACAAAATCAGGCACGCAGGACAAATAAAAATATATCTTTTGGGTGAGAGAGATTGGGTCATGGGTGAGTAGGGATGAGGTGACTACAGTCTCCTTTGCCTTTCACTGTAGTCTCCCGCGAGAGTGGAATGAGATGGTCCGCTCGTTTTCAACTGGATAGTTTCGTACCGAATATTCGTATGTGGGTTGAGTATGTCCCTAGTGTGACTCCCAGACAAACACCGTCGTCCCGTCCCAGCTCGTCCCATCCCGCCCCTCAAACCAAACACACACTTGGTCACCGGCGTGCACGATTAGGCTGATTAGAGTCATGTCCGATATTCTCAAATTTCAGAAGTTAGATGACATATGGGACGGGTTTATATGCATGTTTGTTTCAGCTTATAATCTAGTCAGATTATATAATTTAAATTATATAATTTAAATGATTGTCAAACAGCCCAACTTATAATCCAAATTATATAATCTAGATGGTCTAAATTACAATAATCTAATAATATAGTATTTTGATGTTTATTTTAATTTATTTTTGTCAAAAAAACACACTACACTTGCTCTTTCCATGAAATTAATCAACAATATCATTCACCCTCACACCCTCAATTAAATGATTTTATTGTCTTTATATGTCTTAAAAATATAACTTTCAATAATCTAGATTACGGGGTGCGCCGTGGTCATGGTCACTCATGGTATGCCGACGGCGCCCCAATGCCGGACAGTAAACGAAGAGACGTTACTCCGACGTACCGACAGTCAGTGGCGTCCATTAGTCGTTCAGTTGGCATGGTGCATGATCTTTTTTCAACAGAGATGGTGCACGATCTTAAGCGTGGACGTTTCAACTTCCAAACGCTGAACCGCATCTGCTGCCGCACCCAGCATATTCGCATCACACGAATCATTTAACGAGGGACCGGCCAGCACGTGCGAGATATGTATCAAGAAAAAGAAACCTGCAGGTTTGCCTAATGTTCTGCCTGCCACTATAGATGGACCGGATGCAAACCAGCTAACTACACGTCGCGGGCCACAGTGTGCTGACATATGTTGTTGATGGAACAGGTGAAGTAGTAGACTCGTGCATCGGCAGCTGCAAACGGATTAAGGAAATGGGCAAAATCACCGGCCTGACACAGCTCCCAGCACGACTGCACGAGCGACTCGTGCCGTCGTTGTTACGAGCTATGTTTCCTGTGCCTGTGCCGTGGTGCTGCCTCCCCTGACCGGGCTGAAACACCTCCGTCGCGCATGCAGCAGGCTGTGCCGAACTAAATGTTATTTTTTGCTTACACGAAATGTTATTATTTTATTACATCAATTTAGATAAAATAATCGCTCGCTAGAAAAATCTGTGCCCGAAGAAAATTGACGATCAGGACACCAAATCCAGACGAGCAATCGATCAAAATGCATATCGCCGCACTTAGGCATGACACATTTCTAGAGCATGACGATGCATCTTCAAGAAAAAGCACCGCGCAATTTCATCACAGCGAATAAAACAATGAAGATCTCCGCAACGAAGAATTCACAAGTGCAGATCAAACAATAAGACGTGGACGATAAAAAACCCACTCGATAAGATACAAGCCTCCTGGTACATTACAGAGTACCACACTCCAGGTCTCAACTCTGTAGAACAACCACAAATGGCGACTGCTCAATCAGACAGCTCGCTCGAAGGAACAACCCCTCATAGTCTTCTTCGATTATCTCACAGAAGCAGAAGCGACTCGGATGACACGGCTGAAACTAAACACACTCATGGTGATGACAGTGGCGATTATCTCACAGAAGCAGAAGCAAGACGGCAGCAGGCCATAGGTGGCAGATCTATCCAGATCATGGTGATGACAATGCAGCTCCAGCACCGCACATTTCTGCAAATAGAACCAACGACCAGGTTATTACATTAATTTCTTTTGACGTACTACTAGTTGAGCATGAGCCAGATCAGCTCAGTTTCTTGCTAACCACAACTTTACGACGTTCTAATGCCGTTAGGTAAGATGTGCGAAATTTTCTACTCCAGAAATCAAGATTCATCAGTAGTAAAAGCTCACGCCATCTAATAAAGCTAGTGAAGTATACTGAAAAGCTAGTGTCATGTGTGTTGCGAGAGGCTTACACCACGGGACGATCTTCCAGCGCTGGTTGTCACCCTCGCACCACTTCCAGAGCACGGTGTTGGTGCCGTCGCGCACCCCGCCGTGGAAGGCGTCGAAGTTGAGGCAGATGTTGTTGACCATGCGGATGCAGCGAAAGCCCTTGCCCACGTCCTTGCTCTCCGTCCACAGCACCACCAGGGGCAGAGCTACTGCTGGGTGCCAGATGCCCAGGCACCCGGTTAAAATGCGAACTTCTCTGAATAACAGTGCTGCTATAGTGCTACAAGGCACCCAGCACCCACATGCTTTGGCTCTAGCTTCGCCCCTGACAGCACCGACTCGTCCAGGACCTCGGGGTTGAACGGCACCAGCTTCACCTGGAACGCAAAGATCCCAGCATGAAAAACAGAGTCTACCCAGCACCATATCCCCACAACAAAAATACGTAGCATTCGCGCCATCAAACAGAGGAACATGAAAAGGCTAGTGAAGTATACAGGGTGGGACTGGGCGGGGGAGTGCTTGATGGCCGCCCGGTGGCGGCGTTGACGAGGGAGAAGCCGGGGCAGCCCTCCTCGTCCTTGACCTGAGAGCTGAAGCGCATGTCCTTGTACCAGTGCTGGTGCTGGTCGCGCGGGTTGGCTGGCGGGCGTGAGCACCACGTTGCCGTCGCGCACCGTGAGGCAGTACCCCTCGTCGCCCTTGCAGAAGATCTTGAACGTCGGCTGCTGCGGGCCGCTGCCTGCCGGTGGGTTCTGCCCGTCGGGGTTTTGGGGGATTGCAAGGCTGGACTGTGCTGAGCAGAGGTTTTTGAGACGGGGCGAGGAGAAGCTGCGTGCCTGGTTCCTCATTTATAGGCACCACGGTGCATAGAATTTTTTTGCCAGTTTAGTTTTCAGTTTTACCAGACACGCACGGAGTACACAGTACAGTACCAACACAACCTATTATCGGAAGTGCATCTGGGTACCCTAGTACGGGGACCAAAAGTCATTTAGAACTGATAAACTTATTAGACCTTAGAGGGACCCAACAACGAAGGGAGTCGGTCAGATTATTCTGGAACATCTATTAAGGATCCAAGGGCGTGTGTGAGCTGATCTCGATGATTTGCGGTGGTGTTAACTGGTGAGTGTAAACTCAACCTGTCTGGAGAATTTAACCCTTCTGGAAAAGAAGGGATGGACGGTTTATCTTTCGTCAAAAGTGCTTACCGGATTTGCGAACACAAGGAAAAGAAAACGCCTCGTTCTGTCCGTGCAAGACAACAGTTGAGTGATGGAAACAAGGTTTTTACAATTCCTAGCGACACGGAGATCGTGCCATGCTTCACTGACAATGAATTATTTGCATCTCAGATACAAACCACGGTGTTTGCGACGCGCACATCCGACGTGGGCATGTGGCCTCCTCGCCACGTGTGTGTAGCCCGCATAAACAAAGTCATCAGGGCACATAACGGTGGATTTGGTTTGATTTCGTATTTTTTGCGTTTTTTTAAAGTATGCATTTTTGCTGACGAAAACGACGCGTGCATGCTTGATCACTGATCGCTGTCCGACGCGTGTCGGATACGATGATTCGCACACGGCGCCGCCACAGGGCCTGTTCGAGTCCGACGAGCTTTTTTCATCTTCTCAGCTCCCGACGTTCCCTGCGGCTCAGTCGTGATTCATGACAGGCTTGCAGCATTGGGGCAGTAGCACAAAACAGGGAGGACGCGGGTCTTGGGTCTGTTCCTCCAGGTACGTTTCCCATCCGAAATGCCGGTCGACCCAAGGTGGTCAGCGGATAAGGTCGTGCGATTCTCATGGAACGAAACCCACGCGGTCGTGTGCGTGTCTCCCCGGAGCCCAAAGTTCTGGTACCGCGCACCCATGCCTCACTCTTTCTTTTTCCCTTGGTGATCATGCGTGAGACCGTCACTTGATCACCTCCACGTACTCGTCGCTCGTTGTTTGGGCGCGCCTGCTGGGGGAATTTTTTTTGTGCGGCCAGGTCGCGCGGCACCTCCCGTACGACCCCTGCACTCGGCGTGGAGATCGAACGGCGCTGCCTCTATATATCTACACCCAATGAAAAAGGCAACGATCAGCTTCGGCTCAGAAAATGTGCCAACCTCGGCTCGGCCCCAGGCTCTCCTTCTCTTGATGAGAGATCCTGCCACAGTAGGTACAAATCCCCTATGTACCGTTGCAATCCTGGCAGGAAGCTTTGGTCGTACCTTGTCTCCAAGCTTTTGGCGGCAGGAGACCCTGCAAAGACAGGGCGGCCCCGGCACATATGCTTATAGCGCAGCCCTGAAGAAGGTGAAGTCTGGGCAAGAACGGCAATGACATTGGCTCGTCGGAGTGCAACTGTGCGAACTTGGGCACAGGATCCTCGCCGTCATTGTGGCATTCCTTCTCGCTGGGAGGAAGGAGCGCCTGCGCCTGGTGCCGAGCCGAGGTTGGGACCGTTATTGAGCCGAAGCCGATGCTTGCTTTTTCCGTTGGGTGCGCAGTTCGGCAAACAAGGTGTTTTTTCCGTGCCGTTGGATCCCCACGGGCGGTGCTGTGCGACCTGTCCGCATAAAAAAAATTTCCCCTGCTGGCATCCTCGGCGACAGCGGAGCGGACGCCATGATGGCATCTCTTTAGCACGAAAAGAGTTACTACTAAGCTGACTAAGGCTAGTTTCAGTGGTGGATTACACTCTCTCATTCTCTTAATCATGCAACATCAACTTTCTCTTTTATTCTCCATCATCAGTAATTAATATTTATATTTATTAAAACATTTTATTAAAGAGTTAAACATATTAATATATGACCATTAAGGATTGTATCAAATATTTGTAGCAACCCGGGAAAGAGAGCCACATGTATGTGGATTGTTCAAGAAATTTGTATCAAGTGGATGTAACTTTTCTGAATTCAAATAAAGTTTTCTCTTATTGAAAAAAATCACGTGTCTGGATTGTACCGAATATTTGCAGCAACACGGGAGAGGGAGCCACATCTGTGATTGCAGCATTCACTTGGATCTGCCCTTATTGAAATTGCGTGGGTATCAGCCATTAAGGTGCAACTGGATTCTCAGATTGAAGTTTCAGAGGAAGTGGCTCCTGTGCTAAAAAATGACATTTATTTTTGTGATAATTTAATTGACTAGAATTACGATCTCAGCATATTTTCGAGAAAAATAATCTTAGCATATGAACAAGATTACCGTCAACAAAGTACAACTATCTGCGTAGAGCCGTAGACAATCTCTCATCTTCACGCTGCCATGGTGTTCGTCCTTTTTTTTCTCCTCGTAGGCGCCAAAACAAGTAACAAGAGCACCTTTTTCTCCTTCCTCACAGTTTTCGCGCGCTGCCACTGTTGGGCTGGATTGGGCCGCGTCTGCCGCAGGAACGACGGCCCGAGTCGACGGAACGCGCGCTGCCGTCTGTTGGGGCGTTGGATTTACTCCGAACGGCTGATACGCGTCTGACTTCGCCATCCTGAAGTCAGACCATCTTGTTCCATCCACCTGGATGAGCATGAGCACTCACTCAGCACAGCCAGCCTGCTCAAATTGGAAAGCGGCAGGTATCGGAGCACGGAATATGCCCCGGATCTACGGCGTGTGGATCGGAATGGTTAAAAAGCCGCGATCGCTTCGTCATCGTCCTTCTTTTCGGAGATTCCAGGGGTTCACGATTGTTAACCACCGATTTTCAAAGCTTATCTGCACGGGGAATCAAGCACGAGGTGGAATGTTTAATTTTTTACTGTCCCACAGCGAATCAGATGGTAATCACTAGACCTACTTTGCGTGCGAGGGATGGAATGCTGCTTTACTTGTGGATAAGCATCTTCATGTTAATTATAGATAGAGGGGCATGGAAAACTGCCGGCTAAAAGGTCAAGATAGTGTTCCATAAAAAAAGGTCAAGATAGTTGTACTAACATTCTCCCTTAATTTTTTGTGGCAGGTCAATGATCTTGGTAAAACATTCAATTATTCACATCTTTACTATTATAAAAAGAGGAGTTGGTGGTGATGGTGTTTCTGCCCACTTATAATCTGGACCGCTGGATTTAGATCTGCAATTCTTTATACTTTTTTGAAATGATAGTACTTAAATTTTGAAGCTGTGGCAACTCACATGCTAGTTCAGATAAGAAGCTTGGCGATAGGAACTGATTAGGAAGAGCCGTCACAAAGCTCAACACACCCAGTTTGAAACTCATCCAAGCTTGACAGCTGCATGAATTAGTCTAATATTTTTTTGCGACGAGAATTAGTCTACTGATTTGACTCTCTGATTCTACTGTTCTTGTTTATCTTGATTCCAATCTCACATGGAATCTCCAAACAGCGATCTTCATCAGCGCCACCACTCAGTTCCAGGGGTGGGGCTGCATAGACCCCACTCAGAGCCACCACGAATGGACCGCTACTTTTTGTTTCTTCCGTGGCACCGATGTGCTGGGGCTTGTTGATGTTTCATGCAATATCTGGTGCTCCAGTGACTAGCCAAGAATCTCGGTGCACAGGCCGGTTTTGCCAGCCTGGGTTAGGTTTCAGCAGGGAAAAAGGCTTATCCCGCCACCTGAAGCGAAAACTACCTGCCATCTGCAACTTGCCTGCTTTGGCCAGTTATTAAATATCCGGGGTGTGCCATCCTTTCTTCTTTCCTCCCTTCATTTTCCCTTTCGTTAATTTTGTTATTCTGAATGGACTAATTATCTTCTGGGAGCAGGTGCGAGCAAGCTGTGTTGAGCTGATTTACCGCTTTCGTCTCTATGAGCGACATCTGTGCTGTTAGTTTACTTATCAGCACTGCAATCCTGGTAAAACCATGACATGACTTTTCCTAGAGGAATTAAGCACGCGTGAGACAATGAATGGCTCCCATTGAAGAATCTTTCTACAGTTTTAAACGGGTATAAGCAAAAACCCGGTTTCATCCTTACATTTTTCTCCTGTTTCTGACTACCAGTTCGTCTATTCGATCAAGCCCTAATATATCTACTACCTCTGTATTGTGCTACGCCTCAGTACATAGGAGTATGTTCATGCACGTTCTACTATCTTAGCAGTTCGTTCTTCATATAGCAGTATTATATGATTTGTACGGGAGAGAAAATGTGTACACACCGCAATCCCAGTATATTATTATGTTCCTATATAGTACTTTATACTTGCTGAACTATAAAAGTACAATCCTTAATTACCCGGAGTATATCTTAACCATTGCTTTAGCAATCTAGGCCTATATCTGGTGCAACGAGCACATTGTTTCGCATCGGAATTCAATTCTCCCATGAACAATTTTCAGATGTCACAATGGAGAACGATCCATCAGCGCATCCCCATGTTAGGATGATGGAGCAGCATCTGATGACCCAGCTGGCTTAGGGGCCCCTGCAGTCCGTTGTCGCCGCCTATTTCAAACGTCGTTGCACCAATGCAGGAACCGTTCGGTTGCCTGGCCGCAGCGTCCTGATGATGATGAGTCGTCAGAGCGCCGGCGCCGCTCTCTTCTGTTCTCTTGCGCTTCCCGGCGGCGCCACCGTCGCCGCCCGCCGCCGCTGACGTCGGGGTCGTCAAGTTCGCCAGGAGGAGCTGCCCGGACATGCCGCTGTTGCCCAGTAGGTGGCTCGCGACGGGGTGGCCGAGGAGAGTAGTGGCGTGGTGTGGCTGCTGGTCGTCGAAGAGCTGCGCCAGGGAGTAGTCGTCGAGCAGCTCGGAGATGGACGGGATCCTGGGCATCCTCTGATGCGTGCTGCCGGCCGCCGCCTGCTGTTGCATCGGGAACGCGCCGGCGGCGGCGCCTTGTAGGATCATTCCGGCGCTCGACGACGTCGCGTAGGAGGGAGCCTCGTCGAAGCCGCACGGCTCGTCCTGCTCGTGGTTGGAGAGCTGCGGCACCGCCATCGGCGACGCGTGGCTGGTCTTCTTGTAGATCCGGCACAGAACCCAGTCATCCAGCTGCACGCACAAACGATCACCGATCGCACAAATATAATTAGCAGGAGGAGATATATATCGGCTGGAGATGAATATATGAACCGATGGAGCATCAATCAACACGTACGCATCGCGGCTATCATTGTCGCATCAATTGACTTGGGCGTAACCATGCCAAGTATGCCTAAGAACATTTATTTAAGACAAGCGCATTAAAGCGGCCGTTGCAAGCCACAAACGGATGCGAGATAAACAATATTGACGTCGCCACACGGCGGATTAAGCCGTACCGGAAACATCGGCGAAAAAAGATGAGGGTGCATGCTGTGTGTGTGCATGCGCAAGCAGTGCAACGAACAAAGGCATATGTATGCAACTATCACGATACTGACATGTAGACAAGGCAACGACAAAGTCTCATGATCAGTTCTTTGTTGAATTTTGCAGTTCATGTGTGAGTAAAATTAAAAAGGTAGGGTGTCATGCAGTAGTAGTACTAGCTAGGTGCGTACCCTCATGGACGCGTTGCGGAACTTCATCGGACGGTACGCGTGTCCCGCGTTGGCGTCGCCGGCGAGGCGGTACTCTTGCATGATCCAGTCGGTCTTGGTGCCCTTGGGCGGGCGGCCCATGTAGAAG
>VSTD030001062.1:0-13880 GCA_008808055.3 Sporobolus alterniflorus
GTGAAAAGTCCGCAGCAACGCGTGAGGTTATCAACTAGTATATAATATATTGGATGCTCCAATTTTTTCACCTCTATTATTTCAATTGATTGTATTCGTAGTGGAAAGTAGCACGTAATTTATAAACTTATATATATTTTTGGATAATTTAACAATGACGATGTCAGATAATTTAAAAAGAGAAATTCTAAGTTCATCACAAATAATTGCAGACCGTCTATTTGACCATATCTCAAGTGGTCAAACCTGCCTAATACCTTCCTGGAGGTCATATAGGTCATCAATAAAATTCATTTTAGTTTACAACTTTTCCTTTCGAAGTTTATTTATTTTTGTTTCCAGAAACAAATCCATGGCATGCCATGGCGGCCAGGTTTTTAGCTTAGGCTATGAAAAGAACGCGGAAAGAGGGGATGCCATCAAGCACAATCCTTTCTAGCGTGTTCTCTCTCCTCCCTCAATCTTTCCTTCCATCATCGCTGCACGACACGTCTGAGGCGGGAAAGGCGTTGAGGTGGCGGGGAAGGCATCGAGGAGGATGGCCAAACAACAGGACCGGCGTGAGCTGGGCGGCACCATCGAGCAACAGTGGCGGAGACCAAATCCGGCAACGTGTGCCGACGACAAGGCAGAGACACAGTGGGAGACAGTGCGGCAACAAGGAGGAGGCATGACAGAGGCGGTCGGGTAGAGGACGTCTTCGGCGTTGGGAGGAGGTAGGAGACAGGGCACAGCTAAGGCGGCCATAGAGACATCAAGGTGCTCCAGCAGGTGGTCGATGAGGCTGCGTGCCTCCTCGAGCATCAGCCCAGCGATGGCAGCCCTGACGAGGAGGAGCGGGTGAGGAGGGAGAAGGTGGAGGAGGCGAACGATGGGGAGTGAGGAGACGCCCGGCTCAAGCTTATCCGTGACCACGACCGTGAACTTGCTGGAATCATGTCCTCTCTCACCTCACCAGTTCAAAAATGATTTAGGGTAACACTTAGAATTTTTTTATATTGTCGGGTAATAATTTCAACCACCATAAAAAATATACTTTTATTTTTTTGTCAGTCGTCTTAAATAACTGATACAAAAATGAGTATTTTCGTATCGGTTATTTAAGATGGTTGACATAAAAAATAGAGTCTATTTTTTGTGTCCGTCATCTTAAGCAACCGATACAAAAATATGTATTTTTTATATCGGTTGCTTAAGACCACCGACAAAAAAAAACTAGTGGCTCATTCTTATCCTCTGACCTGCAGCCCGTGACTAAAAAAAATCAAAAGCAAAGCAGCGAGCGACTCAAAAAAATCAAAAGCAAAGTGTGGCGGTTGAAAAAATTAGAGGGAGGCGTAGGACCTTGGTGCTTGTTCTTATCCTCTCTTATTCCCTTCCTTCTCCTTATCTCTTCCCAACATCCTCCTCTCTCTCTCTCATCTCCTGCACCCACAGGACCTTGGTGTTGCCTTGCACATCGATGGTGAAGGAGCCACGTCAAGTTGGTGGTGAAGGAGGTGGCGGTGCTCACAGCGTAGCAGAGGACCAAGTCCATCAAGGGCACCATCGACAGTGGATTCAGCTTCAAGAACTGCAGTGTACACGGTGTCAAGGGTGGCCAGATCTACCTGTGCTTGGCGTGGGGGGGGGGGCTCCTACACGGCAGCGTCGACGGGCTCCTCCAAGACAGCGCCAGCACAGGCTCCTCCAAGACGGCGCGGACTCCTCCAAGGCGGAGCGGACTCCTCCAAGGCAACACCAGTGTGGCCCGACAATGGTGGGCTCGGATCTGGTCTGGATGGGTCTAGATCTGGGCTCATGAGATTTTTTTTAAAAAATTAATTTGTATACCGGCTGACATAAGCAATCAACATCAAAGTTCAATTTTTTGTATCGGTCCATATCAAACACTAAAGATACCAAGGATGCTTAATTTTTTTATCTCATAAATTATATCTTTTGACGTAGCCATCACTAAAATAGGGTAGCAACCAACACAAAAATATATTTTTAATAGTATCCCTCTCCCATGGGGCCCACGCGACCCCTCTCTCCTTTCAGCGTGCGCTCGGGCGAGCTGCTGTAGTCATGCAATAGTGCACCCGAGTTGCCTGTTAGTCATGCATGCGCCAGTGCATTTGAAAGTGAGTACAGTGTCTCGGTTGATAAAATATAAGAATTATGCATAGTGTATTCGTTGGAGAAAGTTGGTACAGGCGTGTGTGCAGAGAGAGATCAAAAGCTAGTTACTGGGGTCAGCCGAGACATGCTGCAGCAGGGATAGAGGAGACTCGCCGCACAATGAAATAATTGTGAAATATTTTTTAAAAAATAAGAAAATAGTACGTGAATAGAGATTATTGATATAAAAATACTTTTCAAGCTCTATAATTGAGAAAGATATTCATCTTTTAGAGAGATGGATGACGTCAAATTTGAGAGTGAAACCGGTTATGTTATCCTGAATCTCTGGCAAATAATCTTAAAATCAATGGGCATGATTTAATTTTTTATAATGGTAACGCTGGATAATTTTTATAATACATCGAGGGATGTTTTAGTCCACTATTTTCATAATGACAGTGATGTGTGATTTTTCTTTCTTTTTTTCTTCACTTAACTTGGAGGCTTCTTTTATTGGCTATATATATACACAATAGATATCTGCCATCTTCATTCTATCTAAAACAAACACGGCCTCGTATCTACTTCCATATACCTCTTGATTCCACACCGAACGAAATGGTCATTGCCTTGTTTCGTATTCACTATTTTACTGAGCAGCATCACACAAAAGTCACAACACAAGTGCAAGCGGTGCTCCGCCGTTTGGGCAGTTGCAACTCCAGCCGATGTATACGAAACACAATATACAGGTTTGGACGGAACCACTTTATTCGTGGTAACATGATACACAACACGCCACCGTCGACACGTAACGGCACATGCCAGAACGTGTCGCGTGCACATCCACGTCTTGCGCGGCCACTTCTCCCCCATGCTCAAGGCTCGCCGCAGCGGCGCTTGAGCTCGTTGATGAGCTCGTCGAAGTTGCGTTGCGACGAGCCGCCAGGCGCGACGGCGGCCTGGAGCGTGTCCCTGAGCTTCCCCACCTGCTTCCTGAGCTTTGCACCCTCCTCGCCGCCCGCCATCAGTCCCTCGATCCGCGTGCACACCACGTCGGCGCGAACGGCGCCACGGTCCCCGATGGAAGCGCCGGCGCCCCACTCCCGCGTGACGAGGCTGCGGTTGGTGAGCTGGTCGGTGAGCAGCGGGAAGCAGAGCATGGGCACGCCGGCCCACACGCTCTCGAGGATGGAGTTCCAGCCGCAGTGTGTGAGGAAACCTCCCACGGCGGGGTGGGCGAGCACCTCCACCTGACAGCACCACGGCACGACGAGCCCGCGCCCCGCCGCGGCGTCCGCGAACCTCTCCGGCAGCGGGTTCGGGTCGTCGGCGCTGACCACGTCGGGGCGCAGCACCCACAGGAACCGCGCGCCGCTGTCCAGCAAGCCGTGCGCGATCTCGTGGAGCTCGTCCCGCGTCACCTGCGCGTAGCTGCCGAAGGAGATGTAGAGCACGGAAGCCCTTGTCTGCGTGTCCAGCCACCGGGCGCACTCGGGTGACTCGGGCAACATGGACGTAGCCACGGCGCTGCGCGCGAAGCCTGCGGGCAGGACGGGGCCGACGGCGTAGACGGGCCGGTCGGCGCGCAAGGCCGCGATGGTGGAGGGCTCCAGCTCCTCCACGGTGTTGCAAACGACAAGGTCCGCGCCGCGGGTCTGCTCGAAGGCCCGGTCGATGATGCGGTGCACCACGGTGGTGGTGTCCGTGGCCTGGAGGTACGACATGAGCTCGCGGGGCTCGATCGACGGCACGCCCGGGATGTACGTCACTGCGTCCTTGCGTGGCTCTGTATTATTTCCATAAACACAGTGAAGCGAAAAAAGATATTACTATTAGGAAAGGCAGAGTAAGAGCACACGAGCACACGGTCGGGAGAAATCTGAAATATAGTTAGAAAAAAACATGGCAAGTTGCCGGAAAAATGTTAGAAAAAAATATGGCATCGGTTACTACAAGAGGACACACAAAAATAAACCCTAGGCGCGAGGTGATCAGGCAGTGATCTCCGCGCGTGAGCGGAATTGAATCGCGCTCCCATGGAGATCACATCTACAAGACTACAACAATGAGGAGGCCACAGCCCTTCGCATTGATGTCAGTTTCCGCTTCGATCCCGACCGGAGGCAGCAGCCTACGCGACGAGGAACACTACACCGAAAGGGGTCTAGGGTGATCACGGGCTTGTTCTCGCCCTCCATTGCAGGGGAGGACACGTCGACCAAAGGATTTCACGTCGGGGTCGAGCAGTTGTGCCGATCCAAGACGATTTTCCTTGCATATATAGGATGGTGATTTTATAATGCAACACGACTATCTGCGTGATCCGAATAGGAATATAGGTTGGAAGACCTGGGTTATTTATCCCGACCACATTGACGATCCTTGGCATATCCTCTGGTTGTTTCGATCTGCGTCCCGTGGTGGGGGTGATCAAGGATAGTCAACATGGTGGATCAGAACCCTAAGACAACAATCATGAAGGGTGAAGGAGAGAGCTCAACAAACAACAAGCATTAGCAGGTGCCATCACCGACATCATTGGAGGAGGAGAAACTGGACCATGGAAGTATACTAGGAACAAAGGGCGAAGGCGCCAATGGAAGAAGAAGAGGGTGGCATCTTGGAGCTGGACCTGGATGAAGAGGAGGCAGAGGTATATCTAAGAAGTTTCTGGCAATTGCAGTCTTCTACTCCCGAAATATCTTTAGCCCTCAATATCTCTTCTTAGATATGTTAAGCGCACAGGGGATTTCTAGTCTAATGTTGGTGGAGAAACTAGGAGACTATAGTTTTAAGCTGGAGTTCAACAACGAGGAAGAGAAGAAAAAGGTCTTGGGTGGTCGTCCATGGAGACACGAAGGCAATGCCCTAATCGTAGCCCATTACAACAGATTTTTCAAGGCTGTCAGAGGTCTGCATTAAGACTATAGCGCTATGGGTATGCTTCTATGATCTTCCACTAGCAATGATGAAGGGGTCCTTTGCACATCAGCTTGGTGGACAGCTAGGGAAGTACACCAAGATGGATACTTGATACCCTGGTTACATGTGTTCCCATTCCTAAAAGCGTTGGTGCCGCAGATTAAAGTCAAGATTAAAGGGAGAGGGAGCATCTCGATATCTTGCGATATTAGAATGTGTCACACTTCTACTTCACATGTGAACGCATGGAGCATGAGCCATAAATTGTGAAGAAGATGAGTAGGAGGACCAAGGCATCAAATTCGGTGAAGAACTGAGAGAAACCTCGCCAAGACGTGTCAGAGAAATCACAGACAACCAAGTTGCACCAAACCTTGTGAAACCACTCTTTCAGGCCAAAGTACAAAAAGCAAGAACGTCATGGGGTGATCATGACACAAAAAACACATCTAGGCCACATGAGGCAGGAACAACCACAACAACTAATAAAACACCAATGCAGATACATGGATAGTATGTCATCCAAACTGACGGACTGAACAACATCATCAACAATGAGCTAGTGAGTGGAGTAAATGGCATGCATGTTGTCAATGAATCAGATGATGCTAGCTGAGGAAAACACAGTTGCGATGGAAAAGAACGTGTATCCTTTGGTAGAAATGATGAGTTGTCAGATGGTGGATCGATTTTTCAAACTGACCTAGTGCTGGTGATGGCAGTGGAGAAGTTCCATGCTAGAAAGTTTGGGACAAAATCTAAAAGCTAACCAGAGAAAAGATCGACGCTAAAGGTGAATGGCTCAGGAAAGGCAAAGAAGTAGAAAACGACGATCAAGTTCGGCATTCAGGAAGAAATAAAATCGCTAGGCCAGGAGAAGGTGGAGATGATGATGTCCGAGGCGAAGATAGAGCCAGTGGAGATAACAGGGGTGATGATATGGCTTGCATCACATCAATATGTTGATATGGGATTGTGAGCATCATGCAGCCTGGCGGTGCACCTTTGTGTATGGTGAACCACTCATACATGATAGACATAAAATGTGGGAATTGCGTCGTAGAATTCAGCCCTTCAAGCATGCGACATGGATATTGATAGGAGATTTCAATGAGGTGATGTGGTGCTTTGAACACTTCTCGAATCACATGCGACGGACAAGGTAGATGCTCAAGTTTAGGAAGATCATGTCTCACTGTGATCTCCATGACCTGGGTTTCTCTGCACTCCTCTGGGCATATGACAATAAACAATCAGGTAATCAGAATGTGCGGATCTAGCTTTACTGATATGTAGTGTCACTAAGATTGTCTCGGTGGTTCC
This sequence comes from Sporobolus alterniflorus, assembly GCA_008808055.3. NCBI lineage: Eukaryota > Viridiplantae > Streptophyta > Magnoliopsida > Poales > Poaceae > Sporobolus > Sporobolus alterniflorus. The sequence continues at coordinate 6,355 of VSTD030001062.1, forward strand.
CGAACGCTATGCTACAACATCACGTATTGTCAAGGCTAGACCACCAGCCGTTGTTTCTGGATCTAGAACAGGAACAAAATCGGCGCCCAACACAAAGAATCTTGAGATATGAAATTATTTGGGAAAGAGAGGAATCACTTGTGGAGGACATAAAGAAGGCATGAGAAGATGGAACACCGACCGAGGATTTGGGTGATGTGGCTGTCACACTACACAAAGTGATGATTTCCTTGAAAAGATGGAGTTTTGATAAACTTGGGACAGTGACTAAGGAGCTAACAAATCTCAAGACATGGATTGAGGAATTGAGCACCCATGATCATGTTTCACACTAAGAGGAGGTGGACAGGATCAAGAAACATATGGATGAACTCCTATACTGAGAGGAGATGATGTGCTTACAAAGATCACATATCTTGTGGTTCAAAGATGTGACAGACATATAAAAAAAATCCATAGGAAGGCACAGGTAGAGCAAAGAAAAATAAGATAAAACTTCTGAAAAGGAGGATGGACAAATCACTAAGGATATGAAGGAAATGGAGACTATGACAAGGAACTTCTTCCAACAATTGTATACGGCAGACACAATGTTTTCCCATAAGAGTTGCTACAGTTAATTGAGCCTAATATTTCGGAGGAGGTGAACGCTGATCCCTACAAAGATTTTTTGGCTGAAGAGATTGGTGATGCACTCTTTTAAATTGGCCTGCTCAAAGCGTCAGGACGCATTTTTTTAGATGAACTGGGAGATCATGAAGCAGAATGTGTGTGTGCGGGGTTTGCAATGTTTCTTCTAAGAGTTCTGCTACAATGTTTCTGAGATACCTAGGAGGTACCTAAAGTTTTCTTTAATCTCAACTGTTAATTTTTATTATGTCATTAATAAATTATAAATTAATAATTTTAGTACCTGACCCACACTAATTTGGTACTGGTCCACCACTTAAAGTACCTCTCAATAGTTATCTCCCTATTTTTAACCATTAGATCTAAACAAATGAATGACTCATGTTGATTGTACACACTGTAGCAAAACTCTTCTTCTAAATGGGAAAGATGCCACTCAGAGTTTAGGGGGTTTAGAGTCTGTAATCATGCTTATCCCAAAGAAAGATGTTCCTGAGGTGAGTTTAGGCCAATTGCTCTTTGCAATATGATTTATAAAGTTGTATCAAAATGTCTAGTTAATAGGCCCAACAAATGTTATAGCCCCGCATAGTACATTCATCCCGAGAAGAATGATCACAAATAATGCACTAATAGCTTTTGAATCTCTACACGCTATAAGGAAGAGAAATAACGTCTGCAAGAAGTTTGGAGCTTATGAACTAGATATCACCAAAGCATACGATCGTGTTGACTAGAGTTACTTGGAAGGAATTCTACGACGACCAGGCTTTCATAGTAAATGACTACAAATGGTAATGGAATGTGTCACCACTGTCCAATACTTGGTTCATTTCAATAACACTCTCCATTGGACTCCTTAAAACCATCACGTGGTCTACACCAATGTGATGTACTCTCATCATACCTCTTTCTTTTTGTGGCTGATGGACTAGATTTTACAGCATGAGGTAAGGAGAGGTGCGCTACATGAACTCAAAATTTGTAGGCTTGCCCTGGGTATATCACACTTGTTGTTTGCCGATGATGCCCTATTATTTTTGGAAGCAACGGAGAAGAGCAGACATGACTGGTTAGTAATGCACTATGACTATATGAGAGATGCATGGGTCGACTCATCAACCGAATAGCTCCTCTCCTGAGTGCAACTTCCGCCACATGTCTTGGTATAAACCAAGTAGCTCTTAATGTAGCATAGAGGGCACTTAGACAACAAGAATGTGCCTTGATCAATGAAGCTATCAATTCGAAAAAAACATGGCGACTTGCCGCATTTCGCAGTCATTCTCACTACAGGATCCACCGTGACTACCTGACGCCACCTAACGCAACACGACGTATGATCCGTCACTAAATATCGCGTTAGCCGAGCCTCCGCGCCAGGCAAGGATACCAGCCTCGGAGCGCTACCTGCGCCAGGCGCAATTTGCCCAGGACGGCAGACTGACGGTGAGATACAGACAAGCAGTCCCAGTGTCTCGACTCAATAATTTCATGCTGAAAACGGAGATCCGGAAGCCTCAGTCAGTGCGCTGTTGGGATATATATGACAAAATCCTGCACGGTCCCGTTGCGATCCAAGCATGCAACTCGTCCATTAACTACTCACTCGGTTTCTAAATATTTATTATTTTTAATTTTTATATCAATTTAATTAATTATTTTATTTAAAAAATTAAAGTTATAAAAAACTAAAACATATATTTAAACTTACATTATGTACTAAATTATATTTTTATAAATTTAATTTTTTAATAAAACAAATAATTAAAATTAATATAAAAATAAAGACAACAAAGACTTAAAATAGAGGAAATACTTGGCAGGGCGTTCTCGCTCGAAGCCCGAGGGTCCATTTGGGAAGAAGCCGTGGTGAAAATGGCTCCTATATACTGATTGGGGGTTGCTTTTCGCCAGCGTTTTGGATCCTTGTGCTTATTTGTTCTTGAGCGAAAAATAGGCACTCAGCAACAAGACTTAATCTAAGACTGGTCTATTATTAGATATCGATCGAAATCCACACGTTTACGGTGGCGCGGTATTATCATTAACAATATCATCTTAAAAAGTCAGTAAGAATATAATGTAATAATTTACCTTTGCATCTGAAGTGCCCGTTCTTGGTGAGCAGGTCCATGTGGTAGTAGAGGTTGAAAACGAGCGCGGGCTCCGTCCAGAAAGACACGTACGGCACGCCGAGCTTCCTCGCCAGCGTGGCCGGCCAGACGAAGAAGGTGTCGATGACGAGGCAGGTGGTCGCAGGGTGCGTGACGACGCGGCGGAGCAGGTCCTCGGCGTGGGCGGAGAACACGTGCAGGAGGCCCTCCATGAACTGGTCGTGGTGCCGCGAACGGTCGAAGCCCAGCGGGAAGCCGTCGCTCACCAGCTCGTACCGCACGTCCAGCGGCAGCTGGTGGTCAGAGGACGAGGACGTGCGCGCCGTGGCGAAAATGTCGGCGGTGCCGGCGCCGGAAGTGATCTTGTGGTGCACGGACTCCGTGTTGAGGAAGGTGACGGTGAAACCGCGCTCCGCGAGGCGAAGCGCCAGGTGCACCGCCGGGATGACGTGGCCCTGCACCGGGTACGGCATCACCACGGCGTGCGGCTTCTTGCCGTGGCCGCCCGCGACGGCCTCTTGCGCCATGGATGGAGATCTCTCTCGCGCGCGCGAGTTCTCTCCCTCTCCCTCTTTTCTCTCTAGTGTGTCGTGTGTGTGTGGTGCGTATGTACGTGAGCTCTTGGAGAGAATCATGCGAAGCGCAGAAGTTGCGGCAACGCTCGATCGATTTATAGATGGGCGAAGGTTGAATGGTCGCGCGCGTGCGGAGGGAAGTGTGCATGAGTGACAGCAAGGACGAATGTGCGCGCACGGGTCGAACTCGGGGAAGAAGCGTCAAGGCGTGGTGGGGCTCTCGATCCTCGCCCAGCTGGGGAAGCGTCGATCGTACATGTCGCCATGTTGGCGCCTCCTAGATGCATCTACACAGAGTGCAACCACTTGAAGAAGACGCGAGCAGAGAATTTGGATACTACCAAGGGTCTCGCAGTCAACTGGTCAGAAGGCTACGTCCTCACTGAATCAGCCCGAATTTGAGTCTTGATTTCGACCTTAATTGTTTTCTTGATCAACAGTCTGCTATCTAGGATTTCATTTTTTTAATTTGGATCCTAGATTCTGTTCTTGACGTAGATTCTAAGTACTAGAGACAATAGTAGAGTACCAATATGCTATTATATCCCTGTTCGGCTAGAATAATCTCATCAGTGTCGTTTAAACGGATAATAACGTGGGAGTTTGCAAGTAAGGCAGTGACGAATAAGAGCAGCAACGCCCGAAGCCTGTGCCGGCCGGCCGGCCGGAGAGAGATCAAGGACGCCTCTTCGGTAATTTTCTTTCATCGAGGAGGTCATGCTCGACGGGAATCTGGGCTATCACATATCACAACCGAGACAGAATAAATCTGTCCCTCAATCTTACTTTGATTGGGTTTTGACTTGGAAAAATTGAGATTAGTTTTTCTTCTTCTCCGAAGAAAGAAGTAAGACACATGAAGCAAGAAGATATTCAATTTCATCTATAGGAATGTTGTCCGTCACTCTTTGGCCACATGTTTTCTCAACTTGTTTGCTGAGTGTTTGTCTATGGGGTTATCCATATGAATCATCATATAGTTTTGGAATTGAGATGCGGAAAAACATGATATGTGAGTACCATGAAGATGAAGAGCAGCATTTGGATGTAATTAGTTGTAATTTTGTTATAGTCCAAAATACTTGTAGCTTGATGATTTACCCAGTTGTAGATTAATATAATTCTTTTTTGGCTAAAAAAAGAATCAAGGTCGTGAGAGGCCGTTAGCCCGTTCCTAGCACTACCCATGTTTCGCAACAAAACACAAGACATCACCTACGATATGGACTTGCAACGAGTGCCACAAGCCGCACCTCATCACCAGCCCTTTCATTGGATTGTTATCGTATATTGACTGGCCGCGGAGCCCCGTTGAACGAATGGTGTCACGGGACACCAATGGCCATTGGGCTGCCCCTTATATGCCCTAAAATTTCACTGTGGGGACACCGGCCATCCTAGGGCCGTGACACCATGGAAGCCAGCAACCAGGCCTGATGGAAGCGGCTGTATTTGGGTCGTTATTTGCTCAGCGCCTCAGCCCATGACTTGACAAGCATGGCTGTTGACAAGTTACTTTCTAAATTAGATCGGGAGCCCAAAACTGATGGAAGCAGGCTCAAGCAGCTGTATTTGGGCACCTCAGGGGCTCCGTGATTCCAGCGATGAATGACGCACCGACCAGTGACGCTGCCAAGCACGAGCAATAAGGTGAGTTCATTTTACCCTAATCCATCAAAATAACCAAATCTCCATCTGATTTGTAAGCAATCAGGTGAGTTCATTTTACTCTAATCCATCAAAATCCGACGCCAAGCGGAAGCCTGAAGCCAGATTAATTTAAGTTCCTTAATAAATCATGTGATCTTTTAGGTTTGAGTTGAGGATTCTATTTTTCCGGAGCCTGGACCCTGGAGAGAACTAGAAGCTCCAGGCTAGCTTCAAATCTTCTGCATGCTCAACTTTTTTTTTGCGAAACAATCTTTTGCAACTATGCCAGGTTCATCAGGTAATATAAAACTAACTAGTGCCTATTGTCAGGTTCTGATTTTTACAATTCAATTTCACTATTGGTCATTGGACAGGTAGAGGTAGTAGGAACGTCATGGAGCAATTCTTTAGCAAGTATAAATTGAGTTGGAAACCACCTTATGTCTGAAATCTAATATTGATAAATTATTTGGCAAGTATAAATTGAGTTGGAAACAAGTCAGAGGAAAAGGATATGATGGAGCGAGTAACATGAGAGGTGAGTTCAATGGTTTAAGAGCTCTAATCATAAAAGAAAACAGCTCAACATACTATGTGCACTACTTTGCAAATCAGCTTCAGTTAGTAATGGTGGAAGTAGCTAAAAAGAATGATGATGTTAGTGACTTATTTGACATGATATCTCTTCTTCGCAATGTGGCTGGAGCTTCCTACAAACGGAAAGACATGATACGGGATAGTCAGCAAGAGAGGGTGAGGCAAGCAATTAGCAGCGGCCATATTAGTACTGGAACTGGACAGAACCAAGAGCAAACACTTCAAAGACCTGGAGATACCCGCTTGTGTTCTCATTATAAGACCCTTAAGATTCTTAATAGCTTGTTCCAAAGTGTTATGGAGGTGCTCCAATATGTGGAAAAGGAAGGCCTGAATGATAAGAAGAAGCGTCAAGCTCGCGGACTCATAGATTATCTAAAGGACTTTGATTTTGTCTTTCATCTGCACTTGATGTTGATGATATTGGGATATGAAAATGCACTTTCACTCTGTTTACAAAGGAAAGATCAGGATATATTGAGGGCCATGCTAGAGGTGAAGTCAGCCAAGCAAAAGTTTTAGGAGATTAGAGATGATGGTTAGGAATCTTTGTTGGAGAAAATATATTCCTTTTGTACTGAGCATGGCATTCCGAAGTTGGATATGCAAGAAGAGTATGTTGATCGTCAGAAAACAAGGAAAAAATTAAACCGTACTAATTATGAACACTATCGATGGGCTTGAACCCGGTTATTGATTTGCTACTCATTGAGTTCAACGATTGCTTTAGTGAGACAAATTCAAATTTGCCTACTTACATGGCTGCTTTCAATCCTAGGGATTCTTTTGCTGATTTCAAATCAGAGAGCTTAATGGAATTAGCTAAGCTATATCCTGCTGATTTTTGTTCAGTTCAATTGAAGAACCTTGCTCATCAGCTTCCAATATACATTGACAATTTACAAGCTGATGAAAGATTTTTGAACTTGAACAACATCTCAGAACTTGCTAAACTGATGGTGGATACAAAGAAACATGAAGCTTTTCCATTGGTATACAAGCTTTTAAAGTTAGTACTTGTGTTGCCGGTTGCCACCGCATCAGTGGAGAGGTGTTTCTCGGCGATGAAAATCATGAAGACAATATTACACAATCGTATTGGTAACCAATTTATGAATGATTGCATAGTTTGCTTTGTTGAGCCGACCTGTCTAGCTACAATCCCAAACAATGTTATAATAGATTGATTTTAGAAAATGGAAGATCGTAATCGTAAAATGATTCTATAAAGATCATTATGGATATACATATCAAAATGCAAGTTCATCAAAATTGGTCAGTCTCCTGATTTTTGTTAGTTGCAATTAGTTTATCGTACTTTATCTATGTATTAGTACAAGTAAGCCTTGATGCAACATCATGACATGATGAGTCAGAAGATTCTAAGAATAAGCTGAGTGGTCGTTGTTAAGAGTTGACGGTGACACCATTCTCGTTTTATATGGTACACATGTTGCAAACCGTGTCTCAAAATCATCATTATGTATGTGCGGCCACTAACACTGTTGTCCGGTTTGTGATGGCCAAGCAACCGAGCCCTGATCATCTGATCTGTGCGCGGCTGCGAGCTATGTTCCAGTGCACGTCGTCCGTTCGGGCGTGACATGGAATTATTGCACACATCAACATATATATATATATATATATAAATAAGGTGTTGGCCTTGTTTCATTTCTTCTTCTTCATTTCTTCATTTGTGTTTGAGCTAGGTGTTTCATAACTTATTTGTCTTTAAATGTTACCTTTTAAATAAAATACGCGTTATGCACAGTCAGTGACAAAGCTAGGTTGGAAACTCAGGGTGGGCCGACAAATTATTTTTTTACCGCACAACATATAAGCTATCAACTTGTGGGATAGAATTCAGCAAGCCTACGTACCTTGTGGGCACCAAATGCAGCAAGTCTATTCCAATTCCTCCATCCACAATGAGTAAAAGGACTTTTGTCCCCCCCCC
>VSTD030001063.1:0-13879 GCA_008808055.3 Sporobolus alterniflorus
ATGTACAATACATCACATGCAATTAGGTAAAGTAAATAAGTCATGTTAGATCTATAAGTGCTATATGCACCGGGGCTTGCCTTGCTTAGGGTTATGCTCCTCTAAACTTGGTGCTTGTGAACCTCCTGGAACCTCCTGTTCCACCTTCCCCTCTTGTGGAAAACTCGTCCGACGATGGGTCCTACATGCGATGATGATGCACGTGTATTAGGTTAATTAAGCTTTATTTGAGAAATAGAGCCAAGCCAGATGCTACTATTCTTCAAGATATTTTTCATGGATAGATCACAAAATTATGAACCCAATGGAACTGCTTTCATAACTTTTGGACAACAAATGATTGTTCTATGAATTTTGGAAGTTTGAACTGAATTCAATCTAATTTTTGAAACAAAAAAAGGGTTTTTAATTCCTACCACGCCATGGGCTGAAACCCACTTGGCGGCCCAGCTTGTGGCCAAAAATGACCCGCCTGGCCTAGCGGAACAGTGGCCGTAGCCTGGCACCACAGTAGCCAGGCAACCGGCCGACGCGGCCCATGAGCGGCGAGGCTGGCCCACGACCGCGTGGCCATAACTCGCGACCAGCGCGCTCCAAGCGTGGCACTGGGGCTCAGGGTGCATGCTCGGCCGTGGAGGTGGCGCGGCTGGTGGTGAGTAGGCGGCTGTCAGACAATGTGAAGGTGTTCACCCTAAGGCTCAAGGAGGTGTGGTGCACATGCCTCACAAGGTTGCCGGGATCGGGCTGCTCCAAGACGAAGGGCGACACACGAGCAGAGGTTACCGGAGGCGGAGGGTATTCTGGCGTGCAACCTGTGAAGAGTTGGCCTGGGAAGCTCTCGGGCAGGTCCTGCATGCTCGGGGCGATGTTTGGGGTCGCGCTGCAATGCGAAGAACGGAATGGGGTGATGTGCTCACCGAGGAAAGGATCCGGCTTCGGTGCGGCAATGGCGCGCGGCAACTCTAGTGAAGGAGGGGCTGTGCCGAGGACTCCTACAACTGCTCTATCATGCTGGGGTTCTCCTAGAGCTGCTGGATAGGGAGGAGGGAGGTCGGGTGAGTCCGGCATCGGTGACCACAGAAACGGAAAGCAGGGAAGATAGGCTGAGCATCTTACCAGAAGAAAACGTCCAGCAGCAGCACAGTGCTGATGTAAGACGCAGGCGGCCTAGGAGAGGATCATGCCGGCGTGCTCCGCTTAGTGGGCCTAGCGTAGCGTATGGTGGCAGGAGGCCAGGGTGAGCATGTCCAGTGGTCGGTGTTGCTGCACGGGTGCGAATCGCACCGGCAACGGGAGCACGGCCAGAGTAGGGGAGCGTCGTTGGGAAAAAAATTTGGGAGAAGGTGCCAACGCTGACGGGTGGGGCCGTGCTGCACGGTTTGCGGGTTGCGGCTGGCAGTTCTGGTGGAGCGGGTCGGGTCAGGTCCGGTACGCTACGGTAATAAGAAAAGATTTTGATAATTTGATTAAGGATTTTCCTTTACTGCAGAATAGGATTAAATTTTAAATAAATAGCTAGATGCCTCTGAAAAATATGACATTTTTATAGGAGGTAGATTATGGAATTTGGAACAACTTTCATGTTAACAACTTATTTTTGATCGCAACAGAATTTGAATTAAAATTCAAATACAGAACTGAGCCAAATTTGAATTGAATTCAATTGAATCTTCAGAATTTGACTTGATCCATGGATTGCGATGATGACTAAGATACAAGTTCAGGAGCTGAAATCGGGGGATGTTACAGCGTTGTTTGTCAAAAAGAACCATACTTTCCGCCACTCGACCAGAGGGTGAGACATTGAGAGGTGAAAGTAGGGATCAACTCTAGGCCCATATAAAACAAAGATGTCCACATTGCCCAAAGCCCGCCGTTTCTGTGCCTGAGCCCTGTTGTTGCCGGATATGAAAGAAGTAGTTCCACATATCGAAGTGGGAATCAATCGCAATATAGGCCTCACACAGGGTAACAAAGGCCGCCATGTGCAAGATCCCCGAGGGAGTCAAGTGATGTATCTCCAGGCCGTAGAACTGCAGCAGAGAGCAAAGAAATTGTTGTGATGGCACACCAAACCCCCACTCATAGAATGCCGTGGACACCATGACGTATCCCCCACCTGAATGGGGGACACGGGATCCTCGGGCACATCGCAAGTCGCAAGCTCCGCCGTTGACATATACCCCTGACTCACAAGGTTTTGCAGGTGCTCTTGTGTGACCTCCGACACAGTCCAACCCGACTCTGCCATGGATCAACAGGGAAGGAGAGGCACCTCCTAGTATGCTCAACAACTCCCTCGTGTTTTCTAGATCTATTTCTCTATCTCTCTTTCTTTTCAGCCGTAAGGAAGGAGGTGGGCAGACGGTGGGAGATAGTGTGAGAGGATGTAGGTTGCATAGGAGCAACCATCAGGTTTATAGCCCCGAGGTTTAGCAACCGAGGAAGCAAAGCGGCTGGGCTCCGCAAGCATAGTAAAAAGGCACAGTAAAAATGAGCTTACGCATCACCCGACTCCTCGTACGATGCCCCTTCTACATCCCGGGATATGGCAACCGTATACAAAATGGGTCCCACAATTGTCGTGGGGTTTGCCAAAGCTCAGGGTTCAAAGGCGAAACACGCTAGTCGGGTCAGAGCTGCCTAAAGCAACAAGAGTGAGGGACGAAGTGACACAAAGGGTGGCCAGCAGCTCACGCATTCGAAGCCCCATCAAGGGGACTCGACATCTTCAAGCTTCATATCTGAGTCCTGACCGGCAAGTTTCCTTCATGCCCCTCTGTGTGGGCTAGCACTGAGGCATTTAGATTTTCCTGCCAGGGATTACCTAGGAAAGATGATTGGAATCACCTAGTCTGGATTTGAACCCCGGGGGGGGGGGGGATGGGCATTAGCCCCTATCTAGTCCTATGGTGAGGCACTTGCCCTGGCTGGCTCTCACCCGTGAATGGTAACCTAGGCTCCACTCAGATCCTGACTCGGCAGTGCAGTGCCCAGTCTCAGACCGTTAGCTAGCTCGAGAGCTCGGGAACTATGCCGACTAGCAAGTCCATGCCGCTCAGCCCCTCTGGGTTATCGAAACACCTGAGGATGGGGTCGGTGTGCATGTCACACCACATTCTGACAACCTGGATGAAATTGTGGGGCTTCATTAAGTCATCAACGCAAAACAAAGTAGTACATATGGAACTTAACCTCTGTGTGAGCTTTTACCTTAGACGCAACCTCGGGTGCTATACAGTGGGCACCACCGTGGGATTCCCAGTCGAGACCGTGGAGGCTTTATCCCCACGATCTCGCTGCTAAATCCCATAGAAATGCCTGCAGTAACATATGAGTACATGCTCTGCCCACTCTCGAGTGACCGGCTCCAGCCACCCGCTCAATAGAGGGCTCGGGGGCTCCCGTCGGGGTCTAGTACGCTGGGTACCGCTGGTCACCGGTTATGGTGCAAAATTCTAGATATGACTGGTTCCCTCTAGTGGCAAATGACTGTGGAGCCATACACCATGTACCGGATATGACCCCACCACTCCAGGCTGAAGAGGAGGGGCCACCAACCTAAAAGGATCTAATCTCGGGAGTAATCCACACCTTCACTTTTCTAGCCCATGATAGGCGCGAGCAGGCAGGCTTTCACCACCTGTCTACCTGTCCCGCCTCCATTCTCAACCCGGGGGAAGGCTCGGGACTCCAATCAAACACACTCAAAGGGCTTTCGGGATGGGATAAGCATAGATAGCCACGGGGCCTTGAGAGGCGGTGGCCTTAGGAACCTAGCATGATGGGACATGGCCGCAGGAGCCCACACATGCCAGACAGCATGTAATCAAGTCTTAGAATCCATCCCAACACCGCCTGACATAGTAGCTCCACCAGGGATACACGCATAAACACCATGATGGCTCTGACATAGGATAAGCATGCCTTGGTAAAAATGAGTCAGCACTCGTTTTAAGATTTGGTAACACATGTACCTAGACAGTCAGCGCTACACCAAATATCCAAGCCTAGGGGCTTCGCATCCCCTGCAAAGGCACCACCGCCCACTGTAGCAATAGGACAAGACAACACCTGATAGGCAGCCCTGTCCCCTCTTTGGATGCCATGAAGCAACGTCTCCAAGAATCATTTTAGGCATCATCCACCTCAGTGCCAAGAATGCACGGGAGCCAAGGAGAATGCCCGAGAATCCATATCCAATGTCTACAAACCGACCTGCTCAGGCTGGGGTCCCACTAGCCGTGTAATTGAATCATGGATGTAAAAGTAACTAGTCCGTAGTTATCCAACCACTATGCAGTCTATAAAAGTCCCCCTACCCTCCATGTCCCCCTTCACCACACGAACTTCTCGAGCTCTCTACTCACCCCATTCTAACACATGTTCATCTTCAATATCAAGCCGCTGGACGTAGGGCCTAAATTAGGATAGATCACTGTGTGCTTTATGGTTCACAAGGCCACCTCAGAACTAGAACACGCAATCTTAGCTACCCTGTTCTTGCTAGTGTAGAAAACATCGACATCAAGTATGATAAATCATTTGAAGTTGTGTCAAAAGCGAAACAAGAGCAACATTAGCGTGTCAAAGTTACAAGGGGCTATATGAAAACTATGTAGAACTTGTAGGTTGTTGGCCGAAACAAAAATATTTGTAGGTGGGTATATGAAAACCCTTGAAGATGCAAGTGGGTTTTTGCAATTTTCCCTATTTTCTATTGTTGGCTCCCTTTGAACATACAATCTTTTTGGTATCTCATTCTTTTTATTTCCTTCATTTCTATACTTTTAGAAATGTACACATTGTTGAGAAACATGTGCTCACCTGAACCTCCATGGAAGCACCTGCGGTGGTTCCTCCTTCTCAGTGCCACACCACTTTAAAGGGAGTGCATCCCTCCGTTGGCCAATAATCACCTAAATCATGTATAAAAGATGAAGCAACAATAAATAGAGAGTTGGATCATTTGTCAAACACATTGTCCAATTCTATTTAAAATGCAATATCAGTCACTTGCTTAACCACAGAGCAAAAGAGAAGAAGATGAAAACCATCTAGAAGATCGGTGAGCGAAGAATGGGAAGACTCACTGATGTTCTCCTGAAATTTATACTTCATTTGATGATCAAGAAGACCAACATCATCGTCAGGTCCATCACCTCCATCGTGTGTGACACACTTGATGCCGCAATACTTCAGTTGAGATGACCGCCCTAAAGACCGATCCATCAAGCGATGAAGTCGTGCTTGACCTTGAGCACCTCCATCATACTAGTAGAGATGCCGAGGCTGGGATCACTTCCACATTGGCATCATCACTTCCCGTGGTCGCCGCTTGACCACATGTACTTGAGCGACTACTATTGCCTTCACTAGAGCGACCGTGGTACCGGTCATAGGAACCCTAGGAGTGTTGACCGTCCTGACACCTAGATAGGCTTTGCCCCATCCACGGTTGGTGGTGTTGCCCCAACTAAGTTAGGCAAACCCTAAAACTAGTTGGCGTCCTATCAACCTGCACCTCATCATCGCCTTCAAGAGCTCTTGGCCTTTTGAAATCTTCATCGGAGGAGGACCCTGTGGAGCCCTCGACCGCATCACCATCCCATCCACAACACACGATTGGGTTGAGGGCAAGTAAGTGGTTGAGGGCAGATGATTGGGGCTATTGCTCCTAGATCCATCCTGTTGCCTCCTTCATCTCCCTCTCTCATGGTCGTGTGCATCGTGCCACCACCGGACCCTGCTTTAGTTGGGTCACCGCCATCGCTTATTAGCCTAGGTAGCAACTACGTGCTCCGGTGGCTCACCCTCCTTGTCTTGCCATCACAGCCTGGTCAAGAGCACATCGCATGGTGCTCGATGACTCGGTCATGAGTGGCAGCGGGGTGAGCACGAGGAGAGGAGGACCAATGGCGGGGTGGAGAAGAAGCATGAGGACAAGGAGAAGATGGCATGGGCGGTTAGATCTATTGTGCGCCAGTGCTGGGAATGCAAGTACTGAGCGACAATTGGCGAGTGGAGGCCGAATGAGTGTCATTGCAATGGGGTGAGTCAGATCCGAGAGTGACCCTAACTGCACCCTTCCCGTATAGTTGTCCAGCCACTGTGGTCGGGCCATGCTTCTTTAAAGTATATCTAGGCCCCTATGTGGGTTTTGGTTTGAATGAGTAATAATTAGAGATCTAATCATATGAATGAGTTTGTAAACAAGAATTCAATGATAACTAAGTGAATTATTCCTCCAAAAAGGAAATAAATGGAGTACCCATGACATGAAGAGTTTTTTTATTTTATTTGAGTCATAGGTATGTCGTACTAACAAGAGTGACAAAATGAAAAAGGTGATAAAGTGTTGAAGTGTTCGAAATTTCCAATTCTATCTCTGTCCCGCTCTTTCCCTGACAAAGTACCCAAGTACAGAGTCGTTGCACCAGACTAGTCCGGCCAATTCTCTAGACTCTAGAAACTTGCCACTGAACTAGTCCGGCCCCCGGACTTGGCTGATCTGGGTGCAGACCACAAAGCTATGGCATTGGACTAGTCTGACCCATCTAGTTTAGACCATTCTGAAGTGTCTGGACTAGTCCACTATTTTCCATACTAGATTGGACCAATCAGTTAGGAGTTCCGAAGTGTTCAGACTAGTCTACCATTTTTCGGAGTAGTCCGGCTCTCCGGCGTAACCCAGACTACAGCAAGGTTCACCACTGTTTCTCCGGACTAGTTCAGTACCAGCAGAGTTAACCGGGCACTATCTCTTTATGGACTAGTCTGTCCTTTGCCGGACCAATCCAGGATTTCTGACACAACAATGGTTAGATTCCTTAGTGGGGCTATAAAAAAGCTCCCACCCTCTCAGTCATGGCTGGCCAGTCCAATACTTCAAAATACATTGAAACTTCTAGATCTAGAGCTCTTCTCACACTCTCTCACACACTTCTCTCCACATCTTGAGCATTTGAGAAATAATTGGAGCGTTCCCTTGAGTGAGTCACTCATTCAAGCAAGAGCACTGTCATCTTCAAAAAAAAGTGTTGCTTGTGTTTGTTATTCTAGGAGATTCAACCCCTAGATGGCTAGGCATTCCCCTCCTTGTGGGAGGATTCAGAGTGAACAGCTGAGTTGACTTTGATGGTCGCTTGGAGAGGATTTGGGGCTGAGATAAACCCGACCATCTATGAGCTCATCAATGGAGATGTAGTCACATTTATGGTACTAAACTTTGAAAATCAATCTTGTATCTCATGTGCTTTCATTGATTTACTTTTAAATTTCCTATTCATACTATTTCTTAACTACAGTTTCATACATCGTGCTTGAAATTGCTTACATATCTTGCTCCCTAGCGTGTGACCTTCTTACTACATGCTTATTATTCATCTAGTAGATTGTTGTTAAATTGAATCACGCTAAAATAGACATTTGGTCACCCAATCTACTTTTTTGCTATGTTAGGCCGGACCTGTTTGCTGATTCCTGGACCAGTCCGCCAGAATTCAGACTAGTTTGCCAGAGGCACTAGTCTATCATTTCCCGGCCAAATCCGAAATTTTGAAACTAACTATTTTAATTACTCATGTTTCAAGTTATTTGCCTCTTCACCACCCTCTAGGCAATGACAATGCATCTAGGCCCTTATGTGGGTTTTGGATGAGTACTGACAAACAATTAGAAACCTAACATTTCAATGAGCCTTTTTTAGAGAAATAATTCTTGTGTAGAGCTTAACACTTACCCCAAAAAAGAAAAAGAAAAAGGTGTGCTATACCCATGACAAAGGAGGTTTTCGATTTTATTTGAGTCATAGGTATGTCGTACAATCAAGGGGGTCACATCGGATTGTATGGTAAAGTGTTATTTTAATTCCAATCTTAAACCCTAAACATTCACTAGACTATAGTAAGATTTACCGGACCAGTCTAGCACCCAGTCCACCGGACTAGTTTGACCATTTTCCGAACTTGTCCGACAACCTGAGTTGAAACTCAAATTCAAATTCCAATGGACTAGTCTGGTCCTTTAACGGTCTAGTCTAGGAATCTTTACTCAAATGGCTAGAATTTAAGTCTTGGATATAAATAGACCCCCATCTCCTATAAACTTGGTTGCCCACTCCATATGCAGATATAGCACTCCAAACCCCACATCTTGAGCTCTACAACTCTCTCCTAAGCTCCAATCGACTTTCTAAAGGATTTGAGAGAGATTTTGAGCTTTCATTTGAGTGAGCCATTCCAGTGAAAACAAAAGGACTTCACCTCCTCGATCGATGATCTCGCATATGCCTATTACTCTTGGGGATTTATTCTCCTAGACGGCTAGGCATGGCCCGGGAAATCCCAAGCTTTGGCCGAGTCACAGAAAGTTTGTATTGCCCTCCTCTTCGTGGGGATTCTTAGTGGAGAAACAAGTTGACCTTAGTGGTGACTTGGAGAGAAGTTTAGGGTTGAAAGGGACCCGATCATTTGTGGACGCCTCAATAGATATGTAGGTTGTAACACCCCGTGTTACCAAAACAATAATCAACACCATTAGTCCACTAATCAAGTCTTAATCCTAGAGCTAATCAGATCAAGTGAGAATCAAATCCAAATTCAAATTAATTCACTAATGCATCTACTGAGGCTTCCAAAGAAACAACAAAATCTTACACAACAATATACCTTAGAAATATTTTTACATGCAACTAGGTGTAAAACAAAACTTTTGGGCCAAGTTTCAAAATTTTCCACAACTTTAGGTATTTTATTTTAATCCTAGAAGATTTCAGCTGCAGTTTGGCTTCCCTGAATTTTACTTCAAATTTGAATTCGAATCTCAGAAAGTAACAATAACTAAAGTTGTTCTTCGCTTCAAATCATATCGCCCAGTCTTTTTATCCAATTTTTTAGAGCTAAAAAACGTCACTTTTGGAGCGAACCAAGTTTGAATGAAATTTGATGATTGGAATTAGTTTCAAATCCTGGGTGGGGACCACCTGTCAGTGACCTCCTCTTTCTTCTCTCTCTTTCTCATGTCACGGTGCCACTGTTGTCATCCCTCACCGCCATCCCCATGCCCATGCCCATGCTGTCGTATGCCTCCCACACCAGCTACACCATCTACAACCCGTCCACTAACTCCACTGCTGACCCCTTTTTCTGAGCAATTGTCCACGAGCGGAGAGCTCTCCACCCAACCACCATTACCGCCTGCATGGAGCACGCTGGGGACAACCCGCTACACCATTCCCCACCACCAACCAAGACCTTAAACGGGTGCGCGTAAGCCTCCTTCCACCACAAGTGAAGACCTCCTCCTCTGAGAACCACTGAGCCAGTCAGATTTTCACTTTTCTCCGCCATCAGTGAACAGTGCCATCACATGACGTTGCCATTGATTCTCCACCATCAGTGAGTCACTCGTGCTCTACTTCCTCTTGGAGTATCTCCATGGTGTTGTGAACCCAGTTGACGCTTTATTCCTTAGTTGTTAGAAATGGGAGGGGACCTCCACCGCGCCACCGTCTGCCGCTGCGACCACCTCATCTTTGACAGCCATGATTGTGCCACCTCCGCCTCTACTTCCTCATCCCCAAGCTGCAAGAGAACTCAGAGAAGCTCGAGGAGCCAGTGGAGTTATGCCTTGTCACCCTTACCAAACACATCGCCGCCATGCCAGTGAGTCCCACCATCACATGCAGTCCCACCTCACCAGTGCATCCCCGTCCACGAATCCTTGCCCAACGCACTCCCCGTACCCCTTTGTTCTCTAGCCACCGGGTCTATTATACCGCATCTGCCATCGCACCACCAAGAACTGTGCCACTTCTTGCACACCGCCCCTCCGTGGCATTGGCCTGAGCCAACCTCGACCACATTCGGCCCTGGGTCAGGCTGACCCGTTGGGCTGCCACGGCCTTGAGTCCTGCCAAGCGTAGAAGGCTGCCAGCCAACGAGCCTTGTGGCCTTGGGCCAGAGTCCGGCCAAATACTGTTCATGGTTTTACCTTTTTCTGAAATTGTTATTCATTTAAATATGCCAAAAATTCCTTTAAACTTACAAAATTCATAGAAACTCATAGAAATTTCAGAAAAATACAAACTAATTTTATTTTGAATCCTTATGAGTAGATCTACACTATAAACATAACCAAAATATGTGTTGGAGATGTAGGCCGGAGGCCCAGCAAGTCGAAGCCCCTCTCAAAACCCTCGTGTCCACCATACTCCACAGGCGTTGAGGGGGCGTCGGCCTGAGGTCCCCTCAGGGACATCACACTCCAAGCTTTGCGTTTGTCGACTCACCAGCCAAACTCTCTTGATCGGATAGGATAGTAGGAGCAACGCCCATGGCGGAGGCATGAAGCGGCTGCAAATACCGAGGCCCCAGCGACGCTAATTAGGCGAAGCCCTATCAATGAAGGACACAAGTCGCCATTTGATAGGCCCGATGTAAATAGCTAGAGGTCTAAAACTGGCTTTAATCGGTAGTCGATGTTCGATGAGCTCCTTGCTTAACTCGGGCATCTTAGTGTAATCCCAAGCGAAAGAGCACGTGTATGCCCTCAACAATTCAATTATTTCCTATTTTTGGCTCGTGTTTAAACGTACACTTACATATGTAGGCTGAGGAATGACTCCATCACCTATATCTACTTTTTCTATGTCGTGCATAGAGTAAAAACCTCGGGCAAGCTTTCCTAACTCGTCTAAGTCCTCCACCACGCCCATGGCATCATTCTTATATGAACGATGCTCCGTTGTCCACCTACTCAACCACTCAAGATCTTTGCTAACCGACATCATCTATCAAAGATTGTGAGCCAACCGAGTCGCACCGATCGTCGGCTTTACACTTATCGGAACAAACTCATCCTTGCCGATGCTAATATAGTCGTACGTCATCAAGTCCTTGCCAGATAAGCACTCCATCTTCCCACCCAGGGTGTCAACTTGAGATTCGGCCATGGCAATACACACCTCCTCATCGGCTTGAACCACCTCCATCTCATCACCGATCCATTGGATGATGCATTGATAAAGAGTAGATGAGACACACTTGTTAGCGTGTATCCAATCCCGTCTGAGCAACACATTGTAATGTCCCTTCATGTCCACCACAAAGAAGGCCATAGGCACGGTTTTGCTACCAACCGTTACCTCCTGACAGATTATTCCTTTCGCTCTGTCAAATCACCTGCAAAACCGCTAATGGTAAGATTTGTACGTTTAAGATCACCTTCGACGTGTCCGAGCTTCTTGAATAGCGACAACGGCAAGATGTTGACACTTGCAACCACATCAACAAGCATGTGTCCGATCGGCGTTCCATCCAAGTGTCCCCGGATGAAGAGAGGCCTCATGTGTGCACCTGGATGTTCTGGCTTCTCGAACATGGCACATTCCTCACCCAACACCAACTCTGCGATGTCTTCCATTGGCGCACAGAATTCTGCTGGGATCATGAAGACCATATTGACGTCTATCAGGACCGGCTCTTCTAGTTGCCGGTCATTCTCCTTACCCAGGTTGATGTTACTCGAGTCTGGGTTGCGGTTACCCAACTCTGTGTTCCCGTCACCTGATCTCAGGTTGTCTTTCCCTCTGATGGGGGTAACCTTGCCCACCACCTCAGTGCTGCTGTCGCCACTACTACTGCCTTCCTCCTTGGTTAACCATTTTTTCTGCCACGTTTGCTTCGGCTTGGTCATGGGCTGTAAATAGTTAAACCAATAGTCCTGCTCTTCCTCTTCTTTTTTCTCAGCCAACTCTCTTTGATGGATCTTTCACAATCTGCGTTTTTGTGTCTTGGTAATACACCTTGGGCACCATCATGGAGCTGGCCTTTTGCTTGGAGCAGCACATTTTCCTTCTTCCGGTTCCCTGCCCCCCGCCCCCCGAGTCTTGCATAATCTGGTTCTCTGTGTTAGCTGAACTATCCGTAACTCGGCTCTCCGTGTTAGCCGAATTCTCCGTAACCCGGCTTTCCATAATAGCCGAATTTTCCATAACCCGGCTTTCCATGTTAGCCGAATTTTCCATAACCTGGCTCAAATTTCCTAACTTTGGGTTGCTGTCTTGGTTACCCCAGCTGACCCAAGTAACACAATCAACCAGCTCACCCGAGCCGTCATCCCGGTTACCTCGGCTGTCCTGAGTAACCCAGTTTGTCCACTGACCTAAGTATCCATCCCGGTTACCTTGGTTGTCCTAAATAACCCGGTCTGCCCGTCGACCCGGGTATCTGTCCTAGTTACCCCGGCTGTCCTGAGTAACCCGATCTGTCCGCCGATCCGTGTTGTATTCCCGGTGAACCCGGTCAACCCGGTTAGGGTTACTCGACTCTCCTCCTCTGTCCGCGACTCTTGCAGCATCCCCTGACATCCTTGAGTAACCCGACCCAACCACATTGTGACCCTAGGACAACACCATGCATGTCCATTGATGTGTACTTTGGATGACACCATGGATGACCATAATCCCACCATCACGACGTGCTTCTTGACTGGCTCCTACTCCCATGATGGTTCCTCTCCATTGCACAGCACATTGGGATGGTTAACACGATGACCCGGGTTACCCGAACCCAACCGATCAGTAAATCGGGGATTTTCCCTTATCCCAGGTTCCCGATCTGTAGAATGTTGCATTGTCTCTTTCTAGGGCTCCTCTGTACATTGTGGTTCTCGCTGATCTGGCCAGTTCTGGGCTTCGAAGAACATGTCCCGTTTGATCCCTCGAGTAACCCGGTACCTCCAGTCTTCCTCCAACTGTCATTGATATTTTTCAATCAACATAGACGATGTGGGTTTTACCCTCTTAGCCGGCTTATGCATCACGTTCTCCTTCCACACTCCAATCTTTGGGTTGTGGGGCTTGATCATCCAGTTTCACAGTTCATAGAAAACGACCACGTTCTTGCCCTTGGTCGTCTCAGCTTGATCCGTGCACACCAAAACTTTCTTGCTCATGAGCTCAACCATGCCAATGAGGAATGGGTTCGCATCGAGCTTCATCTTGCCTCCATCACCTAGAGTCAATCAGCCATCGTTGACCGCCGATTGTACCTGTCGCCAAAAATAATTGCATTCGTTAGTGGTATGAGTACAAGAATTGTGCCACTTACAATATGTCTTCTTTGCTAAAATATCGGCATTAGGCATGATGTGTCCTTCAGTGAGCCGTATAACCCCTCCTTGAAGTAGTAGATCAAAGAGACGATCACACTTTGACATGTCAAAATTGTATCTCATCTCCTCCCTTTGTCCTCCATTGGGCTTGAAGAATGCGCACAAGATGGGGTTACCCCCGGGGTTTCAACCCAATCGGCTACACAAATCTCATTACCCTCCTCATCATCGGCCTCGTCATCCATGAAGTTAACGTGGTGCTTTTCCTTGTCCTTGTTAGCGCTGTCCCTAAATTAGCTAGACTTAGCATGATTCTCGTAGGGCAGTGCACACTGCAGGAGTCAGTTAGTATTGGAAAACAACTACTCGTCCAACTTATCCCTGAGATACAGTGTCAAACCTACAAAAGCTAGATCGGACAAATCGTTTTCTGCAATGGTTAGGTTATTACACCAATTTCTAACCTCCCTAAACCGCCTCAAGTAATCAGAAACAGTTTTGGTGTACTTTTGTCTCAAGGACATGAGATCGGATAACCTTAGTTCTACCTCCCCGTTGTAGAAGTAATCACGAAATTTCTGCTCCAAACTAACCCAAGAATCTATCGAGCTTGGAGGTAAGGAGTTAAACCAATTAAAGCTGCCCCAGTGGGAGATAATGGGAACATCATAATCTTGTGCACGTCAGTGATGCCTGTTGACATTTCTTATGCAGCTCCGCAAGCACACAAAATTGTCAATGTAGTACTTCACCGGGAGTATCC
>VSTD030001064.1:0-13878 GCA_008808055.3 Sporobolus alterniflorus
TTACTAGAAGTGTTCATGGCAAAAACATGACGTGACAAAGAGTTATCACCTTAATTACTTAAGGTTCAAACTAATCAGGCTGGGAAAATGCTAAAAGCATAGCTAATCCTCATGAACAGGGGTTTCTAACAAGAGTTCTATGGTTGGACAGCTAAGAACTAATTTTGGTTCAATTATCAAAAATTTTGGAGCTATGGATAATTAATTATGAATTAATAAATAATTATCCAAGATTAATAATTAAATATGTAATTAACAATTAAATAAAATTATTTTATAATTTTATTTCATAGATTAAGTTTGAATTCAAAATATGGAATTGAATTTATAATTTTATCAAATTTATTTGAACTCCTACCAATTTCTGAAGTTTGATCTAAATTTGAAATTGATTTGAATTAAATCCGAAAGGAAATAGAAATGGGCATTGTGGAAATGGGATCAACCCACTGTGCTACTCAGGCTGGCCTGGCTAGGTGTTCTCGGCCTGCTTGGCCTTTCGGCCCAAGGCCATGGACCAGGGGAGCTCTGGCCGCAGACGCGCCGTGGCAGCGGTCCGGTCGGCTCCGGCCAGCTGGCGGCGATGGTAAGTGGGGGACGGCGGTTAGGCACGAGGAGGTGGTGGGGGACCCGGTTGAGGTGGGAGAGGGGTCAGCGGGGCTCACCCGAGGCTGTCCACGGTAGCGGGTTTCGGCCGGAAGGGAACGACGATGGTGGTTCGGTGTGGTGGTCGGGGCGGCTGGCTTTGAGCTTGCGAAGCATCAGGGAAACGACACGGTCCACAAGGAGGTGGCAGCTGGGTTGGAGAAGGGCCAGAGGCAGCTATCCATGGCGAGGTGCCCGTGGAAGAAGGAGGCAGACGACTGACGGCCTCAGCAATCTTCAGGGCACGGCGATGTGGCTCACGGATGAATGAAGGCTTGGTCACTGGAGTCACTTGGCTCATGGGGATGGCGATGCTTGAGGCAGCGCTCATCGGCAGTCGCTGGTGGCTGGCGGTGCCACGTGGAGTTGGCTCGAGGGCGATAGAGCAGAGCAAGTGGTGGGGAGCACGAAGAGGTTGAGAAGGGATTGGCTTCGACCTGCAGTGGCAGATAAGGCGAGGTGGTGGATGGCACCAGTGGTAGGGCGGTGAAACCGTGGGCGACGCAAGACCAGGGGCGACGGCGGTCCTGTGGGCACGGCGGTGGTGGACGGTCCATCGGCAATGCAGCGCGCACAGAGCGCGGTCGCCCTGGGCGCTCGGGCGCAAGAGGTATTCGGTCAGTGGGCCGACTGGGCTAGGATTGTAGCAGTGGGCCGGGCACAGTTCCAAGGTCTCAATATTCTTTTCCAATACTTCTACTACTCCAAATTTGAAAAATGCAAAAGTTGTACCTCCTTTCCCCCAAATTTTTCCAAACTTTTGCAAGTTGTAGATAATTTCAAAAGGGACAACTTTACTTTTGGAAAGAAGTTCAAATTCCCAACAGAATTTGAATTAAAAATTTGGGAATAAACTGCATTTGAATTTGGTTTAAATTTTTAAAGGAGTTCAAACCTTTCTAGAGGAATTCCATAAATTCACCAAAAATCTTTCTTGGCATCATCTTCGATACTGCAACTTTATACTGATGCACTTGTATTCCAAACTTGAAGTTCCTTTACAAGTGGTAATTAGGTCTTAAAAGCAAAAATCCAATTAGCGTTCAAATTTGAAACACTGTAGAACTAATGTAGCTGCTACAATAACACCAGGGGTGTTACACTGTGGGGTAGCGAATCCTTGTCCAGCTGAGGGTGATCTCAACTGAAACTGTGGCTGAGTAGGATAGAACATAGGTCTAGGTGTAGACGTAGCAACACGTGGCCTGGTGCTACTGCTCAGCTGATGCTGACGCACTGGTTTATGCTTGCACTCCATCACACCTCTATGGTTCTTTAGCACAAGAGCCTTGTTCAACATCCCTTGGAAGTTCTCAAAATCTCAGGCATCCAAAGCATAGGCTAGTCCATCATTGAAGCCATTCAAGAAACACTCATGCTTCTTTTCATCAGTGTCAACTTAATGCGGGGCGTAGCGAGATTGTTGGTTGAACTTGGTGACATACTCGTTCATAGACATGGACCCCTATTTCAGATCCTGAAACTTCTTCTTCTTTAGCTTGATAACTCCTTGGGAAACATGATGTGCATGGAAAGTAGCTCTGAATTTTGGCCAGTTGATGCTCTCAGGCTCCTCATGGGCTTCCACGTAAGCATCCCACCAGTCGGCTGTAGGACCAGAGACTTGGTGAGAGGCTAGTAGCACCTTCTCACGATTGTTGCACTATACCACTTGCAACTTCCTCTCAATAGACTTCAACCAATCATCGACGCTTGAGGTTGAGCAGCTTGCATGTTCACCATTATCCACTGCATGGTCTGAAGTATTTGTGCTTGCATAGCCCACACTTGCTCAAGACTAGGCAGAGGGGATGGCGGTGGGTTGACATCCTGGTCGTTCTCCCCATTGTTGTCCTCATTGTTGTTGTTGTTGCGGTTCCTTGTGTTGGCCCTCTGAAGTATAAGTGTTGATGAGATAAAAATTCCCAAAAAGAATGGTAGTAGGGGTAAAGGAATAGTGGCAATTCCACAGAGATAGGATATAACTAAATGATTTCAAGCTAAGTTTATTTATTTGTTTAAATATGATAGTTAATTAAAGTGTAGTTGCGAGACAGGCCTCACAACACACCATCACTCAACCAAAGATCCAAATCACACATGTGCACCATAATCAAAGAAAACAAACCTCACTAACAAATATTTCGAATTACAACTCAATTAACTAAGCAAATCCAAAATACTTATTCTTAAACCTAAACATAAGACCTATACTTGATGACTCAATCCCGATCATTGCTTCCATCCTTGGGAAACCACTCATCCATCTCAGAGCGGCCTTCATTTGGGTCATCATCCAAATCTTCCATGTCATCCATCATTCTCGGTGAGCTTTCCTCATAATCCCTCATGAACATGCAGTAGAGATGGGGTTGTTGCAACTCATGCTCTGGATCTGCCAAGATGACTTCATGTGCCACAGGAGCTTCTTTCTCCGGAGCCATCTCTGCAGGGTCTTCCTCCTCAACGATCTCCTTAGGTGCAGCAGCAGGGGGTGTAGGAACAGGGGGTGCGGCGGCATCTCCTCCGTCGTCAGCATCGTCATCTTCCTCTTCATCCTCGGCATCTTCTCCCATGCGGTCAAGTCCAGTCTCCTTGGTGATCTCCATTATTAGCTCATCGTGAGACTCAACCATTCTTTCAATGGTGGCCTTCTCCTCCTTCAACTTCTGAGCATCTTCCCTCAACCTCTTGCATAGGGTCTCCAGCTCCGTTATCTGCTGGCTTGACTCTTCCTCATGCTCTCCCAGTAGCTTGACCTCCTTGATAACTTCATCCAGATCTTGGACCAAGGCTTGAGTCAGCTTCACTTGATTAGTGAAGCACCCAATGCAGTTATGATCTCCAGCAGGCAGCACCACAGTTTCCGCTCCTTCTTCAACTCGGCTTGGGAAGTGGCAGTACTATGAATGCTCCATTTGTTCATTCGCTTCATGTCACAGGATGGCCAAAGCTTCTCAGTATGCCTTTGTCATGCCTTTCTCGAGCGTCCACCTCGGTGTGGAGGCCTCGACCACTTGGCGGATGCAGCGAATATGATCGGTCGTAGGCCTCTCATAGCTCACCACATGTACGCACCAAAGATATGAGTTCCCAAGAAGCAGCCTCAGGGTTTCAATGAAGAGCGGGGGCTCGCTATATCCCAGTGCCAGGAGCCATGTCCACAGAGTCCTCGGGAAGTAGCCAGCATTCTGACCGTCGCTATGTGACTCCGTAGGCACATGCTTCCTTGCTGTCAACTTCTGCGTCATCTAGATAAGAGAAGGAAACATATGTAAATAACCATAAAATTAGATTTTGTAAATCAGAAGCAAAGGCGAGAGTTAGGGCAAAATACTTTTGCAAATACTAGAAAATAAGACTATGAAAAGGACTCTTCTATCTAGGCTACCGTTCCTACGGTTGACAAGGCTCCGGTACCACTTCTGTCGTACCTGGTTTTTATGCCAAAACCAAGTACTCATCGCATGTGTGCCCAGGATCAATTGTTCCACACATACGGACATAAAGTGTTCACTAGTAACCAAATGTCATGACTAAAGTATAGTTCCTACATAAATAATGTCTCTAAAGACTAAAGCGACTCTCTTGTGAAATGGAACAGAATAGCGGAAGACTCCATAACACCATAAGAATGGCAACTGGGGCAGCGCACAACCCTGAACTGCTCATCGAATAATTCCAATCCATCTTCACCTTCCGTGTAGCAGGTTTGTATGGCAGGGGGGAAATAGCAAGGTTGAGTACATTTATGGTTGGTACTCAGCAAATGTAGGAATAAATTGATATGCAAAGGATAATAACAAGGTAAATGAGGTATAAGGCTATAAGTAGAATAGTACCTATACTTGACTCGTTATTTATTAGCAACTATTCTCTAAGGTTAAAGTTGTAGGCTAAAACTACCCAATTAAGTTGAATTAATATATCGCAAAGTATGGTCACAAAGGCACAAAGGGGCACAAAGTCATCACAAAGTTTCCACAAATACTAGACCAATACCTACCCATTCCCAACCAAACCATCTAATCAAAAGAGGACCCCAGACCACTTGTAACCGCAAGCTCGACTATTATGATAGTTCTACACCTTTCAAAGGTAGCACCCCGTACCCACGAGTAGTGATTTCATCACTAGCTAAGCAACAATAGAAACCTCCTTTCTGCCATGGTTACACTTCCTTGGGTGTATGGCCTAGAGATCACTACATGCCATTACAAAGGTCTACTACAGGAGTACATCATGCTTTGCTACGGTTTCCCGAACAAATAGTCCCCGCTTGCAGTGCTAAGGTTTTCCGCACAAATGTCCCCTCTTACACCATGTGGTTCAGGCATGTCACGAAGTGTGTCACAAAGTATGATGCCATTCCCACTCAACCGAGCATGACACACAACATATAGCATACCTAATTAGTAAGCAAGCCATTCCATACCGACATGTGGTGGCATATGTTGTCCTGGGTTGTCCACTCCTAAGATTCGGTCCTCAGTAGATTCTAGCACCACATGCCATGACGGTATTAACCACCTCCACCATTCCAACCATTGCTCAAACCACAACATTGATCCTCGCGATGGTCAACTCACATCTCGACAGATGGGAGACCATCTCTCACAAAGATACAAGTCAAACTCAACATCACAAAGGATGAAAGGCTCGTACAACACTCATGACTGTATGACTAAGCATAACTAACC
Organism: Sporobolus alterniflorus; assembly: GCA_008808055.3. Classification (NCBI taxonomy): domain Eukaryota; kingdom Viridiplantae; phylum Streptophyta; class Magnoliopsida; order Poales; family Poaceae; genus Sporobolus; species Sporobolus alterniflorus. The sequence continues at coordinate 5,346 of VSTD030001064.1, forward strand.
AAGTATGAACACAAATTCCTAAAGTATGAGGCTTAGGTAACAATATTGAGGCATGTAGGCCAGTGTGTATACTAGAGAAAGAAAGAGAGCACATATGATCAATATGGTCAAGGGTCACTTGCCTTGCTCTCCTGCTAGCTACGGCTCAAAGTCTTGAACGTCGAGCTCTTGGAGATTCCTAAAGTCTTCAACGCCTAATGATAGCGACCGGAAACAAGAATGCAAGCAAATAAATAAATAGTACAACAAACAGTACTTAATGACTCATCAAACAGTACCAACAGATGCTACTCATCGCTACAAAAAAGTGGGCGCAAGAATAATCTAAATCAGAGTTGTGGTTAAGAAGTTACAAAGGTTTGAAGTTAATGGATCAAATAGGTAATTAAAATTAATAGATTAATTAAGAAAAAGGACCTAATCATAATTATAAATCTTATACAGGAACCTATATGTCAAATTATAGGGTAAAAATATAATTTTAGAAAAGTTCAGGGTTGTTTTTTGTAAAATTGCAGGGACTAAAACATAACTAAAATAAACTGCAACGGTCTTTCTGTAAGATTACAGCGCCCCGGGATTTTCTATGAATTTCTGAATTATGTTTCTAAAGGAAAAGGTGGTGGAATAGGTCTACAGAGGTTGTGGACCGGGTCCATGCGGCCGGTTCACAAGTCTATGAAGGTCATTAAATGAGCACTGTTCATTTTCAGATCTACAGCCGAGATTAGACCCCATTAACCATTTTCCTATGATCTAATCTTGAGCGATCATCAAGATACGGATGGCCACAACATTTTCTTCTTCATTCCTCTACACCGATGAAATGGAGCTCAGGAGCAGCTCCATGGCTGACGACAAAAAGAGCTAGAACTCGCTCCATATTCCACCAAACGATAAATGATTTCATCCTACCTGATCAAGGCGAAGAGAAGAATCCGTTTTGCATACTTACCGTGGTGGAAACAAACCACAGGAAGCTGGTGATGGGGAGGTAGCTCAGCAACAGCGGTGGCGGTCACTTCTGGCAGTGCTTCGGCTCCGGGAATGGCTCCGATGGCGGCGGTGATGGCAGGGGCTCCTCCATGCAATGAATTAGCTTGAGAATCTCCGGCGCGATGGCACGATGATGGCGGCTTGGTAGGCAATGGCGGCTAAGTCTCAGGTCAAATTCGCATGAGGGATGGTCCTACTTATAGGGGAAGACCCATCTACTCGTAGCGGACGCAGAGACTATCCCAATATTTCTCTAATCCGAGCTCAAACCACGAAGCATCCTAATGAAATCGAAAGGGGATAAAACTTGGTTTTGAAACGAATCCTATATGGATATGAACTCTGGCTGCGGGCTAACAGGCAGGTTGGAACCAGGTTAACGGGCACCAAAACCCGGCAAGACAGCTAGGCCAAAAAGCCGGCGGCCTTGGGCCTCTGCTAGGCCAGTTTTAGTTATAGGAAAATCATTTCCACTATACAAACTCTTTTAAGTAGAAAATAAATTTTGAATCCAAATCAAATTTGAATTATGAACGACTTCTATTCGTAAAATAAAATATAATAGCACATATCAATAGAAAAGAAAATATGCAGTGGCATGAGATGCAATAATCAATCATATTGTTTTTAAATAATAAATTCCTAGGGTTCATTCTATTGTGAAAACAAGGTGTTACACAAACCAAGCCATAGGGATGGCAAACACCAATTTCCCCTCGCAAATCAGCAAAGCGAGAAGTATCACGGGGTTTGGTGAAAATATCAGCTAATTGTCCCTATGTATCAATGTACCTCATCTCTATATCTCCCTTCTCAACATGGTCCCTCATGAAGTATGTCTCCTCTCAAGGTGTCTCATTTTTTACTAGAAGACTGTGTTTTCGGCTATAGAGATGGCACTGGTGTTATCACACATGAGGGGAACTCCCTCAAAGATAACTCTAAAGTCTATCATGGTGTGCACAATCCATAGGATTTGGGAGCAGAAGCTAGCAGCGGCTACATACTCACCCTCTATGGTGGATTGAGCAACTAAAGATTGTTTTCGAGAAGACCAGCAAACAAGAGAACATCAAAGAAAATGACAAGTACCAACAGTGCTCTTTTGGTCAATCCCACAACCTGCAAAATTAGCATCGGAAAAGCCAACAAGATCTAGTGAAGAAGAAGTAGAATACCAAATCCCAAACTCGAGTGCGTGTTTGAGATACCTGAAGATTTGTTGAACTGTCGTCCGATGTGAAGAGCCTGGGCGAGCCTGAAAGCGCGCACATAGGCACATAGTGAACTGAATGTATGACCGTGTCACCGTGAGGTACAAGAGGGAGCCAATCATGCTCCTGCACTCCCTCTAGTTAGTAGCCTCACCATTTTCATCTGGATCCAGTGATGTTGCCATGCTCATCAGTGTAGACATGGGCTTGAGCTCAGCCATGTTGAACTTCTTCATCAGGTCATTCGTGTACTTGGCTTGATCTACAAAGGTCTCTTGCTTTGTTTGCTTGACTTCGACACCTAAGAAAAAGGCTAGTTCTCCCATCATGGATATCTGGAACTCTTTATCCATCATTTCCTAAAAACCTGACACAAGAGTGTGAGAAGAGCCACCAAAGATGATATCATCCATGTAAATCTGAACAAGTAAAAAGTCATTGCAATGATTAAGAGTAAAGAGTCTACTCAACCTTGCTCTAGCAAGAAAGTTTTAAGCCTAGCATACCATGCCTGTGGCGCTTGCTTAAGCCTGTACAAAGCCTTTGAAAGCTTATACACTCTATTAGGATATATGGGGTTCTCAAAACCTAGGGGCTGCCTAACAAACACTTCCTCCAGAATGTCACCATTGGAGAAAGCACTTTCACATCCATTTGATTGAGTTTGAATCCCTTGGATGCGACAAAGGCTAAAAGGATCCTATTGGCCTCAAGATGAGCAACATGAGCTAATGTTTCCCCAGGGTCTGGACCTTCCACCTGACTAAAACCTTGAGCAACAAGGCGAACCTTGTTCCTCACAACCTCACCATCCTCCCCCTATTTGTTTCTGAAAACCCATTTGGTTCCTATGACATTCACATCTCTAGGGGGGCTCAACTATGGTCCAAACTTGGTTTCTCTCAAAATTCTCTAGCTCCTCATGCATGGCATTGACCCAAGTCGAATCAGCAAGAGCGTGTCCAACATCTCGAGTCCCAAATAAAGCAACATAGAGTGTGTTGATAAAGTAGGAGAGATGAGCTGACCTTGACAAACGTGTTACCCTTTCATTCAAGTTACCTATTATCTATTGAGGTAGATGTGGCATCTGAACGTGAGAAGGAGCACCCTGATCGAAGATGATCTTGCCCTCAACATGTGACACCTCAACTGTTGTTGTGGAAGAGGTAGTAGCATGAGGAGCCTCTGCTTCAAGTGTGGAAGCAGGAACAAGCTCGGGTGATGACGTAGATGGATGTAGAGGTTCATCTTCATCTCCATCGAAGCCATGTAGTTCCTCATCTACAAAGATGTTGTCCTCTAGTTCCTTGTCATCTACACACTCAAATACATCTCGAGTACAAGGAGCAGTTTCATCGAAGGTCACATCATATATGACTCAACAATGGGGTTTGTCTCAAGGTTAAACACTCTATAAGATCTGCCATGAATGGTATAGCCAAGCAAGATGCCATCAGAAGAGCGAGACTCAAATTTATCAAGATTGCCATGTTTCAAAACAAAGCACTGGCAACCAAAAGGCCTAAGATGAGAGACATACGGCTTACATCCAAATCGAAGCTCGAGGGGAATCAAATTCAACATCGAGCACAGGAAAAATTGATTTGAGATATAGCATGCAGTGTTGATAGCATCGGCCCAAAAGCATTGAGGAGTCCTATGCTCATTGAGCATCGTCCTAGCCATCACAACTAGAGTGCGGTTCTTTCATTCCATGACTCCATTCTGCTGAGGAACACACAGGGCAGAAAACTGCTGATCAACACCATGCTCAAGGCAAAACTGATTGAAAGAGGCATTCCTGAACTCGGTCTCATTATCACTGTGAATAGCTTTCAAGCTATTGGGATGCTCATTGTTCAACCTCAAATCCAAGCCCCAAAAGTGCTCCAACACTTCATCATTGCTTTCGAAGAAGAAAACCCAAGAGTAAAGAGAATAGTCATTAACAATGACAAGAGCATACCACTTGCCTCCCATGGAGTGAACCCGAGAGGGACCGACAATGTCCATATAGAGTAAATGCCTGGTTCGCTCAGTCATCACAGTGTGAATAGGAGAATGGGCAGCAGCGATCATCTTGCAATCACGACAAGGAGCACAAACAATGTTACTGTGATATCCCAACCTTAAGCAAGGATGGTTAGTCCTATCCAGGATCATTACGGGGTGCCATTATCAGAGTAATGATGCATAATACATCGTATACAAGAATTAAACATATGAAATACTTTGAAAGTTAAACTTTATTGCCATTTATGTTTTGAATTCAATTACAGAGTTTGAGCAAACGATGGAGAATAAAAACATTTGTGGAAGTGGTAACTTGACGATCAAGAACAACACCTTGACCTAGAGATGTTGACCTCAAGAACGTCTCACGCCAAAAGGGAGAGAGAGGGAGCACACCGACAAAACAACATCAAGACAAAGCCTGAGCTACTAATGCTCGGCAAGACTGACCCATCAACATGGCCATAAATAGCTGACTCCTAGCATGCAAGGCTTATGGGGAAAAGCTCTATCTCTTTGCTAAACCCACACTAAGAGTAGGCCCTTACTTTTCAAGTTTTCACCTCTAGCCTATAAGTAATTAAGATTTAACATATAACTAAGTTAATTATACTTTAAGCAAGGTAAACCTACCTAAGCCAAATAAGAGATGTCAAACCAGTAATTATAGTAAAGCATAATCATGGTCCATTAATTATTTACGTGCTGACGGCCGCAAACAAGCAGTTACTCATATCCAAGAGTCATGGCGATTCGAATTGATGTACACCCTGTAGGGGAAGCCTGACCAACATGCCAGATGCATCCCACGCTTGGTCGGTGTATGGTCCCAAACCATACGTATCTCACACGGTAAACGCATGGCATCCTTTCACTAGCCAATGACAGAGTTGGACAGACTCACCACTCCCGAGAAAAAAGGAATTCCTGATGACATCCCCACCACGTCGGCTGACCGATCTGTGGGTCCCCATCCAGTTTCTCTCCTACTCTCAACTACTGAAGTAGTGTAGAAAGTCAATCATTTGTCAACAGCAGGCTACTAGGCTTACCGAGCCGATATCTCTGGCATGCGATCGGTATGTTCAATACTTGCTCGTGGGGGCCAACCCATCGGTCCTCAACCAACATAGGTGGGGCTACAACCACCTAAGGGCCCTGCCTAGTCTTAGGTTAGCCAATCTCAACATAGCCTTAAGTGAAAGTGATGTGAAGCACCTATCGCCAACTCATGGTCTTTCGACCACTCAGCGTCTACCGAAGTCTATATCTACACCTAGCAATGGCTAACGTCATCCAAATCCTAGCAAGGTCATAAAGGTTAACATGGAAGGTATTCATAATGGAACTAAAGTTCCAATCAACTCCTATCAACCTAATGCACAATCATTCTTAACATACAAATATTAAATTGAAAACTAAAAGTCAAGGATTGTGGTGTGATGCACTGGGGCTTACCTCGATCACAACAATGTTAGCATCCTCGCAACCTAAAACTTGTAGACCTCCAAACACCCATGGAACTTTGCTCCTTTTTGATCTCGTGTTCTGGCTCCACGTGATCTATCGCATACACACATACATGAGCCGAGATCGACATGGTGCAATGCATGAGGTGCAAAATGCAATATGATGCATGCAATAGGAGCAAACTAAACACATTGAATCTACGGTGTTCCTACAATGTTTGCTTGAGTAGAACGTAATTCTAGTTGGAATACAAATCCAATTTTCGCTCTTTTTGGATTTTACCTTTAAGTCTTAATTGCCACTTGTAAATGAACTTTAAAGTTTTGTTTGCAAGTGAGTCACTCTAAATTCACAGTGTTGCAGACCATGTCAAGATAGATTTTTGGTGAACTTATGGAAATTATATCCAAAGGATTGAACCCCTTTAAAATTCAAGCTAATTTCAAATTAGATTTGTTTCCTAAATTTTTAATTCAAATTCTGTTGGGAATTTGGACTTCTTCCAAAACGGAAGATTGTTCCATTCAAATTCATCTTGCACCATGCCAAGTTTACAAATTTTTGGTGCAATGGAGGTAACCTTTTTATATTTGACAACTTGGAGTGTATGAATATTGGAAAATGATTGGGATTTGGGAAAAGGACTAAACGGGCCGACGCCCTTCACTGTGTGGCCCAGCCCTGCATCAGACCGAGCTGAGGCCGCTTGGCCAAGGCCCACTGGGGAAAATCCCCAATGTGCACCTGGTGCCATGTCTGACGGTGCCGCTGCCCACAAACCATCGCACCGCCCATCGTTTGCCGACCTATCGCCCGTGGTTTCGACCGGCGACAGTCCCATGTGCACCACCATCGCCCACTGTTGTCCCCTCCACACTTCATAGCAAAGGGGAAGCCACTCCCATCATGCTTCGCTCCATCGCCATCTCTGCGCTGCTCGCGTTCGGCCTGCCGCCACACTCCGTGCTGCTCCACCGCTGCTGTGCCCGGTGAGCTGCCGCCTTGAGCCTTGAAGCCGCCCTGGTGCTGCCAAGCATCTCCATCGACCAAAGCTGCACCCAGGGAGTAGAGCCACTGTGCCACGAGGAGGGTCCAAAGACGACCGACGCTATTCACTTTCCCCGCCACAGGCGCCCCATTGCGAACAACCCACCTCCAGCTTCCGTCAGCCCTGGTTTTTCTTCCGTGAGCTCAGTGTCGGTCCTACGTTCCTCTGTGGTCGGTCAACCAACGCCAACCACCGCCGGTCTAGGCCCCTGCTGTCGAGCTCCTCTGCTCGAGCATCGCCATCGTGGAGGGCTTTGCATGGTGAGCTCCCAGTACCGCTTCCTCCACAAATCGGCCATCGCACCGCTGCCCTACCCTAGCACCTCTTCCCCGCCCATTTCCGACGCTGGCTTGCCGGGATTGCCTAGCTGCCGCCGGCCAAGCGCACAGTGGAGGCGCTCCCCTATCCCACTCATGGGCTGCCAGCCCGGGAACAACCAGCCCATGCTGTTGGGCCGGCCTGGAAAAGCTAAGTTGGGCTTGGCCCAAGTCAACATTTTCATTTATCAATTTCTTTTCAGATGAATCTAAATCAAATCAAAGTAGAGTTCAAAATTCTGAAATTTGTAGCAATTCAGATAAATTCGACAAAAATATAAACATAATTCCATTATTTGAATTCCAACATATTCTATAGAATAAAATTATAAAATAAATTTATTTCCTTATTAATCGTAGATTAATTAGTAGACCTTGTTAATTAAGAGTTGATTCATAATTAATTATCTAAGACCCCAGAATTTATGAAAAATTCATTTGAATCTAGATTTTGATCAAATCGACTCTGAATTTTGAATTTAAATAATTTATTTAGAATAAAAATATAAAATAATTTAATTCCTTTATTATTTATTAAATAATTAATAAAGCTTGGTTAATTCAAGGATATTTCATAATTAATTGTTTAGAAGCCCAAAAATTTATGAATCCTTGTTCTAAAATTGTATCTTACCCATGTCTCCATGGCAAGTTAGATCATACTATTTTCTTAGTCTTGTGCCTTAATTTAGTACCTTGATCATCCCCTTTTTGATAATTGCCTTAGTAAATTGAGGTAATTAGAGTAAATCTTTAAGCTTCCCATGTTACCTTAACCATCGACCCAAACCCTAAGCAAACCCCTCAAGGCAGGTCGTTAGTGTGTCTTGAGCCTTGTTACCTTCTGAACCCTGCTCTATTCCACTTTAAGTTTCAGTCGTAGTAGTTAAGGTTCTTTCACTAAGACATAGGAGCCACGTTGTTCGATCTTCCGTAATCGGTCATCTTCAAATCATGCATCTAATTATGACTTAGGGTTGTCTAGAACATCGAGAAGGAAATGCCAAATCAAAGCTTTGGGGGTCAACATTCCTGAAGCTCAAGAAAACTAACTTTCTTCTGTTCTTAAGCAAAGGCAAGCATTGGTGCATATCACCCCCTCTAGGGATTTTACTTTATAACTATCTTTAAGTTATTATTGACTTGTGCATTCATGTCATAGGAGTTGAATGAAACCCTAGAATGCATTATACCCTTTTCATATATGACCTTGATCTTATCATGATGGAAAATCCGTTAGTAGTGCTATGTTTAGCGGATAGGACTTCGATAGAAGTCGAGTGGCATGTTCCACTCATGAGATTTAGGGCTTTTTATACCCTGGATCGAGAATGGAATGTTGAGAAACTTGAATAGTTGATAGGATGGCATAATTGGAGACCGGGCAGGCAATTAGGGGAAAATGGAGGATACTAGATGGGAAGGAAGGGAAGTGGTCTGATCTGAAATTCAGAGCTCCAAGGTGGTACCCC
>VSTD030001065.1:0-13876 GCA_008808055.3 Sporobolus alterniflorus
ACTAGTTTCCATCCAACTCCTACACGTAAATGCACAATCATGACATAAAGTAAATATTAAGGTGAAACCTATAGAAGAATTATGCAGCGGTGCTTGCCTTACTCCATAGAAAGGTTAGCTCGTTCAAAGCTTCACAAAGGTTGTCCCCCAATAACTCCTTGCTCGAGCTCGGCGTTAGGTCCTATATAGTATGACATGCAAGTGTATTAATGATAAGCATCAAGGATAACTAGAAACAGATTAACGACGACTCACTAGCTTTTATATTGATTAAAGAAGTAAATTAGACAATTTCATTCATTAACTCCTATAACTTAACTAATTTACTTACAAAGTCTTAAGGGTGGTGAATCATTCTACTTAGCACCTATGACACGACATAGGGTGTTCGCACATTCCGCGAGCAAAAAAGGCACAACTTATGGCAAGTGATCGCCACGACAAAATTACCGCTAAATTAATTAAAGCATCATCTTGATCCATATGGAAAGGAGACCTTAACCCTAGCAAAAAGTCCTAACCAGGAGGAACAGGGTACTTGCCATGGAGGGGAAAACCTACTGGAATTTAGGAACAAATTTCATAATTTTAGGAGTTCTATAAAAATTCCTATGAATTTCTATATGTTTAATCTAGTTCTCATAATATTAAAAATTAACAGGCAAATCTGGTGCAAGATAAATTTTTTATAGTATCTTTAGAACCTAGAACAGTATAAGATCTATCCAACCAAATTTATTTCATAATTTTCTGAGTTCAAATGAATCTTGTGCAAATTTTTGAAGTTTGCAAAATTTGAATTAAATCAAAAAATTTGGAAAACAAATCAAGGCCAACGGGCCGAATCTAGCACGCGGCCCATTTGCACAGTATACGGCGGCCTGCTGGCACAGTGCTAGGTGTGGCCCACAGAACCGGTGATGGCGCATGACCCATGGCGCAACGGCCGGCCTGCTGGCGGTGTCACGCGGCCCATGGCCAAGCAGGCGCTAGCGTGGCCCGACCGAACAGAGATGTGTGGCTTCTGTCTGTGCTGGTAGCCCACCACGAAAACAGGGGAGCGGGTTAGCGCCAGGAACAGAGCGGCGGTGTCTGGCTAGATTCCACTGGTGAGGTGGGTCGGGGATGGCGGCTAGGGCAACACGGCAAGGTGGGTAACTCGATTGAGGCATCTCGGGGAGGAGTGGCTCACCGGATGACCCTGTCCACAGCAGCGCAGTAGAGGTGAGGGTGCTCACCAGTGTCCGACTGGAGAGGTGGCGAAGGAAGGGGGTCGACTGGTCGAGGAAGTGGCTGGTGTGCACGTGGTCCTCGGGGAGGTGCCAGTTGGGTTCGGGGATGGCCGGAGCGACCCATCGATGTGGATGGCCTTAGCGGCAAATGGAGTTGATGGTGGCCGATGAGTTCATGGTTGCCTCTAGTCCAGTGGCTTGTGGGTGAGGTAGCTTGCTCAAGGAGGAGGGTGGCATGCTTGCGGCGACTCTCGTAGCCTGACGCAGTGGCGCGGCGAGGCTACGACTACCGAGCTCAACGGTTTCGGTGGCGTTAGGAGATGACGATGACCGGCGGCGGGACGTGGTGGCATGGCGTGCTCGGACACCGGTGCGGCACATGCGGCTTCGGACCGCTGGGTGGCTCCCAACCGCGTCCCCCTGGTGGCCTTTAACACGGGCGCGTGTGCGTGGCAGCTGCGCGAGGCAGCTTCATGGCGCGCGATGGCCACACGCTTTGGTGCCTTGACTGGCAAGCCTCGGTGGAGGAAAACACTCACTGACAAGTGGGTCCACTAGTAATTCATTTCCGTAATGAAATTAAATTGCTAGAAATTGAATTAACAACGGCAAAAATATCTAGGCTGAGAGAAAAATTCCCAGAAAATTTGTGAAGTAAGAAAATGTAATTGGGAACAACTTTTGTGATTGCAACTTCATTTGATTCTCCTTGGATTTTGAATTATATGAGAGATTCCAAGTCAAACTGAATTGGTATAGTTTTGTGTTCATATAGGCTAATTGTAACTCTTTTTCCAAATCTACCAATTCTCCACTTGAGGCAAGGAGTGATCCATAGTGCTCTCCAAACATTTCACTAACCTCTGGTTGGCATGCATACTCACTACCCCAAAATTGAAGAAGGTAATGAAATCCCAATAGTGCTATCAGCTAAGAAAAACCTGAAAACTCCTAAAAATCTGATCAAATAAGGGATTTGGTAGTGTTGACATAACTCTACCTGGACTCAAACCTGGACAAGGTGTGCTCCAAAGTGGTCTACAAACCTTGCCCTACCATCTCAATGACATGCACAACCTAGATTCCAAGATTTGAGAAGATACAGCCCTTCAAACATAGCTGACCATTAAGCAGACTCTGGGAAGAAAATATGCTAGTCTAAAAATTGGTTCGTGGAGCTTTATTTGGACCCTTGAAACAAATATTACCGATCTCAAGATTTTTTGCAAATTTGCACACTTGTAGAATGGGCTATAAGGAACACTTTCATTTGGGAGTATGGTCTAAATCAATTTTAAATAAATTCTGAAAAATTGTTGACTGAGCTTAATGGTCCACACTATACAGAACCTGGATAACTTTGAATTTGAATTCAGATTTTGAAATTCAACAACACTTAGGGTCTATTAAACACTTGATTAACATAATCATATGGATTAGAGACACGGGGTGTTACAGTCGATTACGCCACAAAACCGATGGAAGGATGAAGACGGTGCGGGACGCGTGTTGAGATCTAGCGGCTTGCTTCACCTGGAAGCGAGTCGAGCTAGGGTTTCTCAGTCTAGCCGTAAGACTGGTAGAGGCGCGTCACTGATGGTGCATGTGGCATCATCATGAAGGTCATGTAGAAATGAAGCCGAAGACGGATGGATCGATGAGACGAGCTGCATCAGACTCTTCTATCCCAACTTTGTCATTTTCATTGTATTAGGCCATAAGGACAATTTAGTCATTAGTTTTCCTATAATTAGGATCCTAAGGGCTAGTAGAGAGGCAAGCACTCAGCCATCCCTCTCCCACCCCCTAGCCATAGTTGTTTTTTAAGAGGTGTGGGTGTGCTTCATGGTGTAAGAGAGGAGATGAGATAAAGTGAGAAATCCCTCCAATCCTCCAAAGAGTGAGAGGATGTTGTGGTAGTTTTCACACATTGTAGACATTTGATTCTCTCAATATAACTGATCTTTGTGTATGAATCTCGTCTCCAAGTTGTATGGATCATTTTTCTTTTTCATGATTTTTGGAGTATTTTTACCCGATTTTTTATTCGTGAGTTTGGAGGAGCTTTTCTTTGATTCCTTCCATAGATTTGGGTGCTAGGATGAGCCTCATTATCTACCTCTAACCTTAGAGTGAATCCATGGCTCTAGCCCCTTTGATTTCATGAATTTCTCCTCATTCCCCTAAAATGTAGGTTTTTGAGTTCATCCAAAATCGGAAGGGAAATCATTGGATTTGGAAAAAATCTCTTTGGGGAACTTATTCCTTGTGTTGAGGTGACCCTTGTGTCAAGTTTCATTCAATTTGGATCACTATAGCTCAAGAATCAAACTTGGAAAGAAAATGGCGGATTTTGGGAGAAAACCACGTTTTCTAGAGACGACCTCCTATCGGACAGTGTCCGGTCCCACCGGACAATGTCCGATTTGACCCAGATAAGGTCTGACCTTTAGTTTTGAGTTTTTAGAAACCCTCCATCGGACAATGACTGACTCTACTGGACAATGTTCGGTCAGACCGGACAATGTATGACTCCACTAGACAATGTCTGACTGATAGTTTCAGCCCGACGTTTGTTCACTATTTTTGCCATATTTTGCTAAGCGGGTATCCAATTGATCCCAGTCTTTTTCTGTTACATTCATAACTTTGAGGGGATCATTTATACACTATTGGTTGGTCTTCTCATCACTTTATTGCAGGGTTTTGGCTTTGGGGTTTGAACTTAGGATGTATGCCAGTTTCTTACAAAAGAATTTGATTTGGCTCCCGTTCACCCTCCCTCCGGGCAATATGCTGCATCTGTACTGCTTGAACGGGTTGCATGCTACTAACTGGGTAATAGCATGCTCCCTTATCCATAATAGGATTCTAGCTTGCGGCGAAGGTACAAGGATTGCCTATTGTGACATGATCTCTGCCGATGGTGACTTAGGCAAGACCATCATCACGCTGGGCATGCTTTTCTTCATGTTGTCTTGTCGGCTTGCTCCTACCGATGCTCCGTCTGTGCAGCACGAGGGATGTGCGAGCAGTGGAGTCACATGAGCTTTGGCCGGACTACACCTCTCATCAGAAGTGGGCTCAGAAGCTACTTGTGCCATGTTCTTAGTGGGCTTCTGGTGTGAGGATACTTGTCACATGGTGTGCCCGGACCCCAGGTCAGGTCGGGACCGAACCTGCCCCTAGAACTTGGTGCGTGACTTGCCTCTGACTCCCTTCTCGACAGAGATTGTAGCAGTTGGGATGTGGGTTCTGCGCTGGACTTGGCACTCTGCCCTGGTCAGACAAGGGTAGATCTCCTTAGGCTTGTTACCGAGGGTACCCTAATCCTAGGGTACCGACACACATGGTCTTTCAACTGCCAACACTCAGAACATTGTGTTCTTCCACACCACCACAACTTTGGTGTTTGATATGGCTGTGGAGGTGCACTGTCCGGACAGAGTGCAGGGGTAGTTTGAAAACTTCCAGTCGTTCTTGATGCCGCAAGCCATCGATACTGTTGCTCGGGACATGCACAAGAGTAAGTATCAACATTTTAGTTAGGTGTCTTTCATATCATTCTGACGTTTTCATTATATTACTTACATGTTTTCTTCTAGGTTCAACCGGTGAGTATAGTCGACCAGTCCCTCGTGGGTGGAACACATGGCACCGTGGGTTGCCGATTGGGGCCAGGCCCAACAAACAATGTATGAGGCCATGGGCCCAGACATGGAGGAATCTTGTGTCATGTACCTGTGGTGGTTCCAGCCCAGCCACACACACGTGTCAGTGTTACGTTCACGACGATGGATCCAGATCTTCGCCTTGGGATGACATAGGACACATTCTTGCATCACCGCATCGAGGGAATTGTCAGCCTTGTAAGTTACCGTGCTATTCAATTTCAAGTTTTCCAGCATTAAAATTACTAAACCTCTAAGGTGGGGGAGGACCACAGTGCGCTCATACGGGCCCAGGCCGGTGTGCCATTGAGCGTGCGCGAGCTCCAAGAAGTCTTTGGCATGATATGTGTCGAAGGAGTTATACTCTAGATGGTGAGTGATGCCCAGTATGCCCACGACAGATAGGCATATGTTTCCTCTTCCGCTATTGCAACAATAGGTGCGATTCAAAACTCAAGTCCATTCGTGAATTGAATTCTGGTAACTAATCACATTCACATATATAACTATCATTCCGTAGAGCACATCAACCCGTCTACGATTGGCGATGAGTGGGCCGGCCATGACTACACTACGTCACCAACTTTTGACGACTTTGACATTTTAGGCGGCCAGGACTCATCGTCGTGGTATCCTCTGTAGCAGGATGTTTTCGGCGGCCAGGAGGATGCATACAACGCAGCCACCACCTGTGACACAGTCGACGTAGCCACCTCCAGCGACGCAGCTCGAGAAGCCACCAGGGACGCAGCCACCGCCGTAGTTCCAGTCGCCAGTGGTGCATCCAACACGGGAGCACCATGCCGCCGAGCGCTTTGTCCTATCCTTGTGGTTACGTGTACGTGCAGAGGCACTGCGTCGTGATGGTAGGAGTGGTTAGATAGATTGTAGAGTTTTTTTTACTTCATTTTGTTGCTACATGTATTTTTTGATAGTACTTGTGAGACTGTTGTTTTGCTACTTTACATTTAATTTAAAAAAGGGGTGGGCAATGCCCGAAACTTGTTGTTCACAGATAGGTCCTTTTTGACATTTTCAACGGGGTCAACGGGCTGGTCGCCATAGGGATGACGGTCAGAGTATATAATTTCAAAACGGGATATAATTCTGAAATATTTTTCTCAATTTCGTATATTTTTGAAATTCCTTCCGGTGCCGACAGCCAGCCCAGGCGCGCCGCCTGCTCCCGTCCCTTCAGGGCCCGCGGATACTGTTCTTGTTGGAGTCCAGTTCACGACGCTACGACGTCACCTTTGCGGCGCATGTTGCGATGCGCTCCAGATCAACGAGTTGACACACTGTTGCCGTGAGAGTTTTTGAACTGTTCCGCGGTGGCGAAATGCGCGCATCAGTTAGGCGGGGATGCACCAACCCATTAGTGTGACTGGTAGAGGTGCCATCTCATGGATGATTTCCCCGCGAGAGTATTCTACCAATACAACACGACAGTAGATATGATGAGTGCTCGTGGTTCTCGTTCACGTACAGACAAAAATCACCAAACGCTAATCGCATAATACCTAAGCAGCAGGCTTTAAGTTAACTATAGCAGGGGCTTTGCCTCAAATCTTTGCGACATATGATCTAAATATATGCCGACACAATGTTGATTGTTGAAATGATCCATAAATCCCGCAACTTATTTTTAATATGCATATTTGAGAAGTTTTGAGAGTCGGGCTTAATTTGCTAGGCCCATATTCGTATTAATTTTCGCAAAACATAAGCAAAATTGCGTGACACTTTTGACCTGCATAACCTATATGGCTACTGAAGCTGTTTTTTTTATATCCAAATAAAACCCACCGTCGGCTGGCGAACAGGACGAGCGCCGTCCATCCCGCTCTGGTTTGATATCCATCCCCTCATGGGCTCCCGGCACGTTGGCATGTGCTCCACCACCACTCCATCATCTGTAGCTGCCATGACAAGATGAGTCGACGGAAAAGGAAATTCGATATCATGTAGCCACCTCCACATTTGTCCATATGCTTTGACCACTGCATCAGTTTAATCAACGGCCTGCCGGAATGGAATCATATCGCGAGGAACAGATGCAGGCGTGCTGCCGGTCTGTTAGCTCAGCCGGCCGCATCTGCATGACTACGGCAACTCATTCACACGGCGCACGTTCCAGACAGACGTCGCTCGAGGGTGCTAAGATTCCAAAAACTGTTGCAACTTTCGCAAAAGCAGGGCATCGAGGCAGCTAGCTAGAGGATAGCATTTCCGGCATAAACAATGGCAAAGATGTGGGGAAAGGCTTCCTCACCCTATGGCAGTGCGACAACAGTGTGAGCACCATTGCCTTTCTCTTCATCTACAAATGGTATCCATGGGTTAAGTTCATTAATGAAAGTACGCTTGCTTTTATATGCCAAGTGTATCGACGTCGGCAATATAATGTGTCCATGGTTTCGCTGAACATATTTTCTCCACGCAACTGAAGAGATCGGCATACAACTTAAGCTAGCATGGGTTGTTAGCACGAAAAAAAGAAAGCTGCACATGAAGTGACAACACTGAAGAAGAGAGAAGACTAATTAATAGGCCGGCCTGACCTTCTATCCTTTTGTCCATCTATTTCCAAAGAAAAAACTAGGCAAAAGGAATTTGTTTGCCCTTTCTTCTTCAATTCATTTCATTCATCACGAACGTTCTACGTACTCTATAAAATAGTAGATGCAAATAAACCAAAACTCTCTTTTCAACTCAGCATACAGTGGGCAAAATCAGTATTACTAGGGATTCATTCATATACGTCTTAAATATGAAGTATATAATGTAAGTGAGAAACACCTACATATACATGATGTAAGAAACACTACTAGAAAAATGGTTTATTAGGACACCTGTGATCTATTTTTTGTATCGGCTGATAAGTGTAGCCGATACAAATAATCGTCCCAAATTTTGAACCAACCACGCGTGAGGTGAAAAAATCTCCCAATCGCGACCCATCCTTATCCCCACGCGGGCGCGGCCTTATCCCCATGCAGGCACGGCCCGTCCTTATCCTCTCTCGCTCTCTCACCGTTGATGGGCGCAAGGTGGTGCAGCTGCGCCGCCTACAGTGGAACTTCCACGGCAGCCACACCGTCTTCATCGATGGCGGCTCCTCCCTTCACTGCCATGGCGGCTCCTCCCTCTCCCGGTTGGACGGCGGCGGACTCAACGTAGTGCCAGGCTCGACGGCAGCTCCCTTCCTCAGAGATCTTCCGCACCATCCCTATGTGGGATGACCTCATCCACGCCCTCCTCAATGTCGACCTCGATGGCAGCCCTCTCGTGCATGCGACCTCGATGGTGGCCCCCTCTTGCGCCATGCTGAAGGTGGAGGCGCTCCTCGGTGTCAGTCGGCGTGGATTGAGGTCGATCAACGGCGGATCGAGGCCAAGCAGCATGGACCTTCTCTCTGCCACCTCCGACGATGGCAACGACGTGGATAAAGGCCTGCGGTGGTGGCTCAAGGTTGAGTGGTGCAGATCGACCCCGAGCGGAGGCAGATCGAGATCGAACGGCTGCGGTCCTCCTCCACTGCGCACGGTGACGGTGACCACTGCCTACCCCTGATGGTGGCTCCTTCTCTGTGTGCACGGCGATGGCGGCTCGTCCCTCCCGGTGTGCCCTAGTGACGGACGTCGTGGGTGGCAGCACGTCGGGGATCCATTTTTTTTTAAATTGATTTTGGGTGTCAGTTGTCAACCACCGATACCAATAAACAATGATTTTTGTTATCGTGTGAATAGTATCAGCTACAGTAGCCGATACAAAAAACGTTCTTTCAGCCGACACAACAAACGTGTTTTGTAGTAGTGAAAAGAAACAAAAACGCCTTCGCATTGTTGAGTTGCTACTCAAGAATATATTCACACATCCAAACTATTTGCAACTAACGGATGGCCATCATTAAAATAACTACCACACTACATATACATATTAATTCAAAAAATTCATAATATAGGGAAATAACAATAAGACACTTCTAACAAACTATGCATACGAGACAATTTTAACACTCCTAATACCCGGCCAGTGAGAATTAGGATCCTGGTTAGACTGACAATTTGTTCGTCTGGTCTAAAAAAATGTTCCTCTCATTATCAGTTGGGTGCATATTCTAATGTTACCCAATCTTTGCCAAATTAACAATGTTGTTGAGCTTATTTGTGCAAGTTATGTTTATATTGTCACCCTCATAACATATCTAGTGCTCCCGGTGGGTTGGGTCTTCCTGTGCATTGTTTAGGTTTTGCACGATGCAGCAATTCCATTAACTTTTTATGGAATTGTTTAATGCATATAAAAGTATGGGTCTCACCGCCTAACATTGCTACCAATTAATGGAAACACATATAGACACCTAAAAATGTTAGGCGTGTTATGAAACATTATGTGCGCAGATCTCTAGATTGTTCCTTGAGCTCGCTCCTTGGTCGCCCTTAACACTAAGAGTACCTATCAGCACACATTCGTTGTTCTCCCCACCCCAATAAAGATCACCGCACAGTAAAGGATTAACACTATTCATGAATACTGTTGCCAAAGAAATGAGTGAATGCTAAGGCAATGAAAGGGAAAAGAGGTATACATGTTAGACCTAATGCTGAATCATAAACCCAACTATCTAAACCTGAACCCAAGTTCTGGTTTTATCCAAAAGAAAGGGCGAAATATTTGTGGATTATGCATAGGGAATTCATGTGGTGTCCGTGCGGTCCACTGTTATATCAGTGCTAATAGCTCTAGCGAGATCGAGACTAGGATTTGTGAGCGAGCGGAGAGGCCAGTTTGACGGTCTTATCTTGTAGGTGGATTGAGGTTAGTTGCAGAATGATGACTCCAACACAATATTCACAGGTGAATCAGTGCTGTGTAATATCTAACTTGTGATCATGTGCCAGTTACCCCAGTTAGTGGTTTATTAGCATTGACGTCAGTTCTTGTGCTTGAGAACAAGTTGCTCCATTTGTTTGGAATCAGAACAAGCTAAGGAAAAAGAAGAAGCAAAGTGCAGGAGAGATGTATGGACCATGCATGAAGGCGTCTCTCTTCTCGTTGAAGATACTTGAATTCGATTAGACGGTGCCCCTCCTTTGTGGTGGCACGGTCTCAATGTATTCCAATCTTCTTATCTCTCCAGCTCAAAATTTTCACGAGAGAACAGTAATGTAGATGTCAGCTGGCATGAACATTACGTGATTGGATGGAAGTGGCGGTGGACAGCATGCAGGCACATGTGGGCGTTAATTTAGTTTAGAATTACAAGGCGCATTGGGAGAAGTACTGCTTGCAGGCGTGTTACGTTGTTTCTGTCAGAGAGAGACCTACACAGTGTAGCAATTGCACTACATATATATATGTGCAAATGCAGTCAAACCTTCTCGACCTTGTCCCGTGTAACTGAAAAAGGAAGAATATCTTCTAGCACAAAAGCATAATGAATCGCAAATCTCTGATGTGTATGCTTGAGTTTTTTTTATAAAGCACTTCCACATAAAATGACATGCTCTCAGTAGATAGTCAGATTGAGAAGACATTGTGATAAATCAGTAAAGCTCTTGGTTGGATGGTCCATGGCAAAGCTTATTTGGTTATGTTAAAGAAGCTAGCTATAGGAGTCTACTCCTAGGTGGTGCCAAGAAAAATATAAAATTCAATTATATGGTTACATCATTCGGCCAATTGAGGCGTCTTCTCTTTTATTCCACTCAAATGGGAACGGAGGCTATCAGGACCCATCCTTTTACCTCCTATAAATATTGTACCTTCCCCTTCGCAACTCACCATCCAAATAAACAGTACTGTATACATAGTAGTGACGTTCTAGAGATATACATGAATATCTACCTAGATGTCCACATAGACACCAATTGATCGAGAAAGAGAGAGTGATTGATGATCATCCTGTATGATTTTTTCTTCTTACTTTTCTTGTTGTTCTATAGACGATATGCTCGATTTGTGGGGAGGAGAGGGGAGCTGGAGGTTGACAGAAGAGAGTGAGCACACATGGTGCCTTTCTTGCATGCTGAATGAGTGTTCATGCTTGAAGCTATGTGTGCTCACTTCTCTCTCTGTCAGCCATTAGAGCTCTCTCTCTCTCTCATGACATCCATGATTTCTCCCGCCTGTTTTTATTTCTTGAGGCCCGTATATGGCTGTTTCTTTAATTAGTAGGGTGTAGGGATATTTCATGCTAGCAACGCATTTGTTCATACTTCATAAATGAAATTATTAACCAATAAAGTCACTTGCCGTTTGCCTGAAGTGAGAAAGACAGGGGGGAGAGATGGCTTCTTGAAGGTTTGACAGAAGAGAGTGAGCACACACGGTGGATTCTTAGCAATGACAGCCATGCTGGGAACTGTGCGTGCTCACTACTCTCTCTGTCAGCCACTCATCAGGGGCCATCTCTTCTTTCTGTTAATCGATCCCTTGAGATTATTATTTTTGGCCGATCTTTTGCTGTACTAGGCATAATGTGGACATGTATTTCAGTATCAAAACTATATAGTTCTTCCTCACTGGTGTTCTCTAATTCGGTTTCTCTCTTTATATTTGTTTTAATTTGCAGCGCAACAGCTACTAAGCAAGCACAAGGTTCTTCACCAGACTTTCGCAGGGTCTTGTTTTTAGTAGTTTCTCTGTATATGATTTTTTCCCATGTAAAATTCCCAGTTGGCGTGGAGTTTCTCACTGCCTCTTTTTTTCCTGAAACTGTATGTTCCATATTTTAATTGAATCTCCTGATACTCTTGGACAGACCGATGAATGTGCTTGCTCTTGTTACTTCATGTACCAATTATAAGGGTCATATACATGAAAATATGTTTTTCCTCTTGTACCGACATGTGGCCGGGATTATCAGTTTCTAGTAACTAAAAACCTTTGCTACCAGGGATCAGTACTGTACCTATCTATTCCTGTGTAAGAGCTACTCAATAAGTACTGTTTTGTTTAGGGGCTACCTGCTACGCAATGAATACAATCCCACGAAAAAAAGATTACATGAATAAAGTTCAGGCTGTTATTACTTATTACTACTAGTAAAGGTGCAATTTTTCTTCGCTTTCTCTACAGCATTGGGATTCACTATTTGTTGGTAATATTTGCATCATTGGTTAATATAAGTCTGGTCATGGGGCTCAACAATACAATCAATCCATTATCCATTATACATCAATTCTATCTTTTTTCTGCTACCCTCTCACCACCACCCAAAACGTACCTGTGTATTATCACCGTCTGCGACCTCTGCATCTCCTCTGCCCCTCATCGTTGGTACTACTCAGCGTCGGGCCACCTCTTCCATGCCTCTTCTCCGTACCGCTGCCAGTACTACGACATCAGAAGGCTCGACCAATTGAGCGCTCCTAGCGTAGCTTCTGCAATCCTGTTTCGCCTCCTGCTCATCACCAACGAGCATGCGACAGTCGAGTTGGCCTGCCCACCGACGACCTGACCCCATGCCGCCGGTTCCACCCACACCTCTTCTCATCGCATGCACCCTCACCACCTTATCACCATCACAGGAGAGTTGGGCCTCCATGAGACACATTGCCTCCAACCTTCTTCCCTCACGTCTCTCTCTCTCTTTGTGTATGTTGATTGTGCTCAACACAGGTATCATAGAGATACCCTTTTTGAGATTTAGAGAGGGGACTATGGTCGCTCGAGCAGCTGGATGGAGTCTGGAACTAGATGACAAGACAAACAAACAATAACACAAGGGTTTTAGAGCGGTTGGGCCTGTTAGAGCGAAATACCCTATGTTCACTTTTCTTTTATTGCTCTTGGTCATGTAAGTGCTATAAAGCTTGAGAAACCTTGTGCGTGTGTGAGTGTGGATGTGAGAGTCTGTCCGAGTGAGTTGTCTCAAACTCTTTTATATGTCAAGGGTTTGTGTGACACTGAGGAGTGTTCAATGACATATAAACGTTAATGCTTTAGTACACTATGGTCATGTAATGATGTCATGTTTGTAGCTTACGGTGTATACTGTAAGAGAAATTATGACCAAGGATAGCTTTGGCATGGCCATGCCCAGCCTAGTCACATCTCTCTCTATCTGTATTGTCTCCCGATCAACTCTTACACGTGGATACAGGATGACAGTGAGGACAACAGTGCCTTGGAACTCCGAGTGACACGGTGTCGCTGTGCCGTATTGAATGTGCGGGGTGGCTGCTAGTATATGTAATTCTTTCAGTAAATGCTCCCGGGATATCTTCTAGTATCTGAATAGTCTGTTTTGATTGACGGTCGGTATGAGGATAAAAAGCAACACTAAGAGAAAGCTTTGTGCCCAAATTATTATGCAAACTCTGTCAAAATTTGGACACAAACTTAAAATCCCGACCAGAGACAATGGATTTAGGCACACCATGAATTCTCAATACTTCTTTCATATATAAAGGAACCAACTTGTGAACCACCTAAAAAATGAGGCGTTCGTCTCTCAAGATCATATCGGAGATTCTCGGTGAGGCGAGAATACGTAAACACAACATATAAGTATATAATACCATGATATCTAAGTTATAAAGTAGTTATTACAGTTTGAGTGATGTGTATTATGATACAGAGGTTTGAAGCCAAAAGAACGCTTCAAAAGATAGAACAGAGTTTTGCGGAAGTGGTTTCTCTCACATCAAGCACATACCCTGACGACCTACGCCTGTGAGCCCTAGTAGGGAACCTAGCCCTCATTGGTCTGGACCTTCCACTGACAACCCTCGTCGGCATCACCGGAAGGAGGGGGAACATCCTCACCTGCACATAAATAAATAAAAACAATAAGAGAAAAAGATTGAGCAACTACGCTCAACAAGACTTACCCGTCATGACTCAAAGGTCATAAATTCTAGACATGTAAAGGCTTCAAAGTGGTACAGACTCATGCCTACTTGCAACTATTACTAATCATCTTTAAGCAGGATTATTAGCCATGTCATATTGATTAACAGTGAA
>VSTD030001066.1:0-13876 GCA_008808055.3 Sporobolus alterniflorus
ATGCTATACGGGTCACGCCTCCACGGCTATGCACCCTATGCTCGCGGCTATGATCTGGTCTGGCTAAGTGGATAATACAATGAATGGCTAGCAAAAGTAAATTGGCTAACCATTTATCTTATTTAGAACACTCGATAAATTTTCATATCATATATTACCCATTATACATTCTTATAACGTAGGTATATCATGACTCTGGTCATATGTGCGCCTTCGGTCGCATGCCCAACTCCAGTCAGAAGATATGACTCAGGTCAAATATCCCGACTCCGGTCGATGTCACAACTTTGGACGTATCACCTGACTCCGGTCGTGCATCCTGACTCCGGTCGATGTCACAACTTCGGACGTATCTCTTAACTCCGGTCGCACATGACAACTCCAGTCGATGAGCACACCGCCTGTCTTAGCACCTCAACTGTGAAAGACTTCGCATGGCCAGGCTAGATGACTGTAGCATCTTACAGCCCGGACACTTAGTCGGAAATAGACTGGGAGGGATGGATGACTTGATCAGCGTTCAAAACCTTAGATCACACATCTTCGCATGCAGGAGTAGTCAGGCCATGTGCCACGCGACAAAAGAGCACTTAGCTCATCGCGGTCTGAGGCAAACCCAAGCATCCGGAGGGACTCGGTACCCAAAAACCCTAGAGGATCAAGGTGTTCGAATGTCTGGTCAGGTGAGCCTAGGCTCAATGTCACATGGACATGGCACTAAGAACTGGTCACACCTGTGGAAAACCCTTGCTTGACAAACTCCACAAGGTTTCGATCCAAGTGGTCAAAGACCTTGAATGACTCTATGAGCTCAACACATGATGCCCACAACCTTGCGGACTAGGTCGGGAACTACTTGGTGAACATCCAGATTGCCTGAGTGGGTTGGTGTTTATGACTCATAGGTACGACGGCTTCAAATGTCCGAGTCCAAGAGACTATGTAGACACTTTGTACTGGCTAGCCTATGAGAAAAACACTTATTCGACACAATGAGTAAGGCCAGGTTCTTGCCATAGGTAGACGTCCCTAAATCATGATAATCCCTTGCTATCACTCGGCTACAAGCCAACATGAATATCCAACTTCTTCATGATGCATCAACACCTCAATGCTTCGATCTCGGGGCCTGCGCAACCTTACCATAGCAAGTACAACATTGAGTTGCAGAGCCATCGATAGCATGACTCGGCAACATTGTTGCCAGCATGACTCAGCATCTACATCATGCCATGGCCAAGTCACCTCGACAGCGTTGTCACGAGCATGACTCGGCAACATTGTTGCCAGCACAACTCGGCTTCTACATCGCGTCGTGGCCAGGTCACCCCAGTAGCGTTATCGCCAGCAAGACTCATCATCTACGTCACATCATGGCCAAGTCACCTTGGCAATGCCATCGCGAGCATGAGTCAGTAGCATTGTCATCAGCATGACTCGGCATCCACATCACACCACAGCCAAGTTGCTTAGGCAGCATCATCATGAGCATGACTCGACTGCACTGTCGTGAGCATGACTCGACATCTACATCATATCATGGCCAAGTCACCCCTGCAGCGTCATCGCTAGCATGACTTGGCAGCACTGTCATCAGCATGACTAGGCATCTACATCGAGTTGCAGCTAGGTCGCTCCGGCAGCACCGACGCCAGCATGACAGCCAAGTTGCTTAGGCAGCATTATCATGAGCATGACTCGACTGCACTGTCGTGAGCATGACTCGACATCTACATCATATCATGGCCAAGTCACCCCTGCAGCGTCATCGCTAGCATGACTTGGCAGCACTGTCATCAGCATGACTAGGCATCTACATCGAGTTGCAGCTAGGTCGCTCCGGCAGCACCGTCGCCAGCATGACTTGGCATCATTATCGCCAGCATGACTATTGGTGCTCATAAAATGTTGATTTCATGCACCAACATGTTGAGTAAATGTATGGAATAGCCATGTATTCACCTTGTCTACTAACCTAGTTCCACGATTTTAGTGTTTATTTGATTTCAGGAACTGAGGTACCAAATTGGAGCATTTCAAGGGATGACAAAATAAAGTTGACCAAATGTCAAAATCATCATCACCACAGGGGTGTATTTGACACACGGACCAAGTGAGCCAGACCCCAGGCCGAGTGAGCCTAGGGGCCGGACGGCCAGGGTTTGAGGCAGTTCGGCCCGAGCCTTGGTTGCCGCGTGTCTACATGAGGAGGAGAAGCCCGAGTCAGTGGAGAAAGTTGGTGGAGGTCGATCCACCCGGCCATGCGTCTTGGCTGCCCGGCCACCACCGGACGCCAAACCGACTTATCTATGTTGGTGGGGGTCCCATTCGCCACTATAAATACACCACTCATGGTGAAAGTTAACACACCACACTCTACTTATAGTTCTCCACTTGTAAGGGTTCCGTTTTAGTAGTAGTAGCACATGTGAAGCCATGTCGGGAGTCGAGAGTCGAGTCGAGTTTTTGCTCTTGTATCTTTACCTTTCTTTATAGACTTTGAGTGATAGTCTCTTGTTAGAGCTTTGTAATCCACCACGTCGAGGTTGTGGCGAGCCGGCCAAACCCTGGTTGAAGAGTCGAGTGTACCCCCTTGTATGGATTCCTTATTGTGGTACGTTCCACCTGGGGTCGCAAAGCAGAGTAGACAACATAGCAGGTGATTTGGAATCCTGGGTAACGTGTTGTGATAGATAAGGCTAGAATATATCCTTAGGAGTTGACCCTCTTCTCAAGTCTCCTGACTAGGTGGAACCTTAGCTTACCCGTAGAACCTGGAGTACTAGTGTGTGTGTCCATTAACCCCAGTTAACGTAACCTCTGTACAACCTAGTAATACTCATTGGAGTTACTCCCAGTGTTAGTCTTAGATATGATAGAGATCCTTCCTCCCTTGGAAAAATATAAATATGATACTTGGATAATACTCCTGGTGAAGTGCTACAATGACAATTCTGCACGCTTGCGGAGCTACATAAGAAACATCAACAGTGACCTCCTCGGTAGTAGATTCTGTTGAGGATGACGGTAGATGCAACCCTACCCCATCCTCATGTGGCAAGGTGGCGACAGTTGACAACCATGGCTGGGGCCCTCACTCCGGGGGTGCTTGTCGTAGTCATCATCCCTAGCCATCGCAAGCGATGGGGCAGGGTGAGCTTCGAGATTAGACGTGAAAAAGGATGTTGCTTCTCTAACCCACTAAAGATTGAAATGGCAAGATAAGGGGTCCGACGCCCCATACCCCACAACTTATACCGCATAGGAAACTGCAGTGGCACAGGAGGACGACCATTTGAAACCCAAGCCCTTGATCATACGCAGCATGCCAAATGCCTCGATTCCTTCACCACCTAGGCTACGTGGTACCCCGCTCACTATGAGTGGGACCAGGCCGACTCGCCAGCCATGTTCATCCACCCGACACAATTGGGCAACCAGGAGGCAGATCCGACACACCCATGACACCGTAGGAAGTGCACAATCCTTAATCTCTGGTGAAACGATCCCAAGAAACCGACGGTGCGGCATGACCCAACATGTGAAAAACAAATCAGCTAAGGAACCTCTATCCCTGGCACACTTTCTCATGTCCTTTTTTGTCACATTGTTAAGTATGCTCATTAACCAAGCATCGTGACATAGATGAGCAGGCCCGACTATATCCCGACACTTAGAGGCTACCCGGGTTATGGTTAGCACCCCTGGCGCATTGTCAAAAATTTTGCATGTCTCCTTTTTTTCTTTCTTTGAAAAAGTTTGGAAGTCCGCAGCAACCACACGGCAAGGACTGCCAAAGTTCCCAATGCCTCAATGCTCGGCTGGACAGACAAATGTAAAGGCAAACAAGAGGTGATCATATACAGATGTTACGAGACTTTCATTTATCTGGTTCCCTACTTATATAAAGGCAAAAAAAAGAGAAACAAAAATGACACAAACTACCACCACTACTCCACCCCCGCACCATCAAAGGAGTCACGAGCAACCAAAGAAAGGATGTATAATGCCAACGAGTCTGAGGTCGGGTGCGCTTGGGTCCAGAAGGCATCCACTTGATCCTCCGTCAGGTCCGCGTTGCGCCTAGACCCAAGCAGCTCCAACTCGGGTCCCAGTTCTAGGAAGTATGACAAAGTGGCAACCAATACCGATCGGGTACCCCAGCAGACCCCGTTAGTGGCTATGGCATCAATACAGCCCTCGAGTAGCTCCACCGCCGAAGACAGCGACACTGCCAAAGAAGATGGCCTGCCAGCCTGTCTAGCACCAAGTCCTGGACTCAGGCAGTCGAGGCCCATAAGGCCTCTAGCTCAGCGTCCACCTCTCAGCGTGCAGCCTATTCCACCCTGAGCCATCTATTGAGCTCCTCCTGTTGGCCGACCAGCCGAGCCCAGTCAGATGGCAGTCCAAGGATCAGTTCACAAACCCTTGTGCCAGGCCACTCAAGGCGCGAGCACCATTCCTCTTGCTTCCAAATTTTGGCAGCCAACTCGTCCACAACTCCCACAAGGAAGCTTTCATTGGGTGAGTGCCCGAGCATCAACTCCACAACAGAGGACACCACCGCCCGAAGCATGGCAAGCTCTTCAGCCATCTCAGTGTGGCAGAGGGCAACAATCCACATCCCCTACGATAGGTGATTTCTCACCCTCAGTGGACCAACTATGGCAAGGCACAGCTTCGAGCCCCGGGCCTGTAGAAGGGTAAGCGCCTCAAACTACTTCTAGGACTCCCTCTCAAACTCCTCCTGCCGCCTCTCAGCATCGATCACCATGACAGACAAGCCTCAGGAGTTCTCCTCGACCATGTTTCAAGCATGGTGCGCCTCCACAAGGTCACCCTTGAGAAGGGCAATCCTCCTAACATGGCCCTCTGCCTCCTCGCGAGCAGAAGCCAGCGTTGTGGCGCTCTCTGCCTCCACTTTCAACACCTTCTCCCAGGCCTCCCTCTCAGCCAGGGCACCCCGATCTTCGACGTCCCTTGCAAGAGTCACGGTGCACTCCCGCGCCGCAGCGGCTTTCTGAGTAGAAGCCTCTACCGCAAGCTCCACCGTGACGCGAGCGGCTTCCACAACAGCGGTAACCTCCCAAGCCTAGGTCACCTCTAACTGTGATGTGGGCATGCTTGCACTACCCTGAGATAGGTGCTATAGAAGCAAAGGTGGGAGGGAATGAGAAACCTCGAAGGAAGCCAGAGGCAGAGGCACTCAGGTAAACATCCCCCTCCTTTTTTGAAACTAACCCGAATTGGATGCAGGATACTCTGGCCGACCGAGGCCAACATCACTCGCAGAAGCCTCCCTGTGACGATGACATATGAGCACGCATATTCCACGGTGTCCTCCACCTACCTCCAATTGATCGATGGGGGTGAAGAATCAGGGGGACCCGACATAAGTAGTCTGGTTATCTTCCAGCCCCCGACACCTGAGGACTCGGTGCCTAGGATTGCATTGCTTGGCTGGGAGTCTATCCCGTTCACCTTGACACTGACAGCGCCCAGAGGCACATCATCAGCATCAAGCTCCACTCGAGTGTGCACATCCTGTAAAGGGGAAGCATTGCTCCCATCCTACGCCGACACCGCCAACACCTCCTGTGCTGACTCCCCCAGCACTAGTGTTTCCTGGTGCGACCCACCGATTGTGAAGAGCTCAAGGTGACTGTGGTGAGGTCACTCATGCTCACAGCCGATGGTGCTACCAGGGGCAAGTACGGGGGTCTCATCGGGCACGCAGCGGATCAGCGGACGATTAGAGCTGTCGAGGTATGACTCCGGCCACCCAAATATCACATTTTGAGTTCAAGGACAGAAATAAGAGAGGCAGAAGCCGCACAAACAACAGATAACTTCATGCACATACTGAGATGACACTCGCAGGAAAGTCCAGGGGTGGGCTTTCTTGAGCAGGGGCTCCGCTCCCCCGGGACTCAATGAGGATGGCATCGCCATCATGTCCATGGCAACCCCGACGGCCGGCGAGGACAATGGGACCTACAGAACCCCAAGTAGGTGAGTCTACTCCCTCAGTGTAGGCACAACACTCAGCACCCATGAGTCAAATAATACCAGCACCAGGTGGGGCTACGGTGGAGAGCCGATCGATGGCTCGATATCTATCCGCGTCTGTTTCAGACGGGGCACATCGATCGTGACCCCTGCTTGCCTACAGAAGAGGTCCTCAAGCGAGGGACGAGCCTCGTGCGATGGAGAATGGGGAGGTGGTGTCACTTCCCCTTCTTCTTCTTCTTCTTCTTCTTCTTCTTCTTCCTCTTCTTCTTCACCCTCCACTTCATCCTCCTCTGAAGATTCAGGCTCAGAAGGGGTGATGTCCCCCCCGTGCCCTCGCCATCGTCTGGGTAGCACTTCAGGCCCGTCTTCTCTATCTCCGTGCCTGCAACTATTCATTGTAGGCACGATTCCCTTCCTGCCTCACCACGTCCTTGGGTAAGGGACCTCCCCGAGGGGCGCTACGAGCACACCAGAGACCCTGCGCAAAAGCATGAATGCGTTGAGAAACTAAAGTTGGCACATGTGGTCGACAATGAGTCTGAGCGGACTCACCCAGGTGTTGTTGACCTCTTCCCTTAAAGGGGCAGGGCCAGCCCCCGAATTTGAAATAGTACCAGGAGCAAGGACCCTGTGGATTCGAGTGTTGATCTCACACAGGGGTTGCAGCCTGTGGAGGTCTCTCCTGACCACTCCGTACCCCCAGTTGGGTTCGGGGACCGGGCGGCTACCTATGAACATGGGGAGCGGCACAGTAGTATCGTTCCTGAGAAAGAACCGTACTCTCCACCACCCGTTCGAAGATTCAGACATAGGGAGGTGAAAGTAGGGATTAACTTTGTGCCTAGATGAGACAGTGGTGTTGGTAGGGTTAGCATCATGCCCACCAACACGAGCACTAGTAATAAAATCCTTACTAGTAAGAGAAGCATAATGATTTGGTCAACCTTTCCTAGACATCTCTTGAGATTTAAGTTTGCTAAATAATTTTTTAGTGTTTAGGGCAGCAAAATCAGTAGATTCTTCTAAGGCAATTATTTTTATACCCCACACAGAATCATCAAGAGCATACAACAGTTGTTTAGCACGTTCATTGTCAGAATAACCATGAGGGCCACAAGAACGTAAGCTACTGACAATGGACTCAAATCTAGCAAATCAGTCATCTAGTGACTCTCCAGGTTTCTGAAAAAAAGTCTGATATCGCCTATTCTAAGTATCTCTACACGAAAACTTAATCTCAGAAGTGCCCTCATAAGTATTGCACAATTTAAGCCAGACATCATGAGCCATTTCTAGATGCGATACTCTATCATACACATTCCTACATAGAGCAATAGTAATGAGATTTAGAGCCTTGTAATTGTTTTTATACCTTTGCAGCTCACCTTGGATCGCGTTGTTGAGCGTCACTGAGATCACGTACGCCTCCTATATGATCTCCCAAATATCACGATCCTGACTTAGAAGATAGTTGCGGGTTCAGTTCTTCTAATAACCAAAATCCTCGCCATTGAAGATCATATCCTAGACAACATCTTTCTTCATGTCGTCTTCGGGTCACAAATCCTGTTAAAATCAACTAATGACCAAATCGGCTCTGATATCAATTGAAGGACCGGAGAGGGAGACCAAGAGGGGGGGGGGCAAATGGGAGCCAATAAAAATTCTTCAAGGCAACTTGACCTATATCCTAAAATAAACCCAATGCGCCTCTCTTCTAACTCAGTCTCTACCGCATAGCTACTGAGAAGCTATCAGTCATCAGAACCGGATTATAAAATAGAATCATAGCAGAAGTTCAACCAGATGCAAGTAAAACATGAGCGGAACTATGGGAATCTAAAATTGGACCAACAAGACTTCTCATAGGCTCACATACATTCACCAAACACTTCTTGTGCACTACCAAATAGGCCACAAAGAACTCAAGTTCTGCACTAAGATCGCAACTAGAGCCAAACCTTGACACACACGAACATCAGAGAACCAATCCTTGCACACAGCAAAAACAGCAAGGGGCAAAATCGGTGATAAAAGCAAAGCCTTGACTCGGTGACCCAGATCTCGAAGCAATAAACAGTGCTGGGTGCGAGACGAAGATCTCAATAGGGATGGCAATTCGGGTATGGGTTGGGTACCGGGACGATCTTTTACCCGTGGGTGGCACCTGTACCCGATTCGAACCGAGACCGGTACGGGGCGGGTATTTTTTTCCATCCATTGGTAACCCAATGACTACCCGATACTTTATTACCGCTATGATTCTAGGTTATGAATAAGTGAAAATATGTTTATTTTGTGATATTAACTATGAATTATTCTGCTTGTTGAACTTTGCTATTCGGTTATTTCAAATATTTATTAAAGATTAATTTTGAATATGTGTATATTGTATTTTACTCATTAAACTGATTATTTTGATGTTGTTTTTGTATGTGCAATGACAAACCCGACGGGTACCCGATACCCATCCAAAACCTGACAGGTATGGATATAAATTTTTACTCATAGGTATGGATATGGATATAAATTTCTATCCGTAGCATCCTTACCGACGGATGAATAATTATTCTTCCCAGCCCAAATCAACCCGTTACATCCTAATCTCAAGCGGGTGAACTGGAGAACCTCGCTCTGACAACCGAGCAGCACACAGAACCAACCAGGTTGCGGCAGCCTCCTGCTTCGGCACAAGCCCAGACCAGGGCCCAACCTAAAACTGAGACAGTGCAACACGAGGCTGCACGAAAATCGAATCTGTGTGAACTGCGCGAGACACGAGCTAAAAAAAGAGTAAGTCTTGCTACATGGGCAGGATTTTCTTCACCGGCTGTAGAAACGAGAAACAACTGGAGAACCTCGTACTGACAACCGAGCAGCACACAGAACCAAACAGGTTGCGGCAGCCTCCTGCTTCCGCACAAGCCCAGACCGGACACAACCCAAAACTGAGACAGGGCAACACGAGGCTGCACGAAAATCGAATCCGTGTGAACTGCGCGAGACACGAGCTAAAAAAAGACAAAGTCTTGCTACACGGGCAGGATTTTCTTCACCGGCTGTAGAAACGAGAAACAACTCTGACCGACAAGTCCTTGGCGCAGAGACCACAGAAGGACCTCTGCTGCAGAATCCAAGAACAAGCGGGAGAATCACTCCAGGGGCGCGACGGGAAATGCAGACTGAAGGCCGAGGCGCAAACGAAAAATCCACGACCTTGCGAGCAGGACTGAGCGGAAATCCATGAAACACGAAGAAAAATCCGCGCGCGATCTGGCCGGTGGGCCGAAAATACGAGTGAGAAAACTCGATCCGGGCGCGCGCTTAGCGGGATCCAGAGCAGCGACGAAATCTGAGATCCACGAGCGAGGACTCGCCAGCTGAGCGGGAAAATCGAGCAGGCAGCGGAACCGGCGTGCGGGCGGCCCAATCCGGACGCGGAACGGAAAAAGCAAAGTGGGAATATCAGCACCGAAGTGGATGGCAGCGAGAAACAAATTCCACGGTAGCAAAAATCGATCCTCGTAGAGACGGGCGCGTAGACCTGAGGTGCGGGAGAAAACCAAAGCCAGGAAAATGAAATCGGACAAGAACCGAGCTGCGGTAGAAGACCGAGAAGAGCCAATCCCTGCCTCGCGACGGCAGTGCCCGAGACCGAACCGGAAAAACAATCACAAGCAAAATAGACAGCACATAGAAGATCTAAAAACTGATTTTTTTTAATAATTCAAACAAGATTCACACAAATCACAACCGTCACAGTATCATCTCTCATTTGATTATTTGAATCGAAATAGAGTTTTTGACACACTACTTTTAATCTACAAAATGCAAAATGATAATAAATTAGTGACAAGTAGCACCAACTCCATAGGGTCTTATTTATAAGCTCAAGAAAAAAACTAAAAGACTAAAATGATCCAAGTTCCTAGTACAGATAAAACAACAATCTTAGGGTAGAAGACTCTGATGCAGTCCATCACATCGACCCATCCGTCTTCAGCTTCCACTCAATGCAATCTCTGCGATGATACCTCCTTGAAGGAGAAGACCAAGGGGATGGAGGATGACGGGGTGGTGCTGTTCAACTTGGGTGACTCGAACAGCAACACCGGTGGTGTGGCGGCGGTGATGGAGATCCTCATCATGCCTTCGGAGGGTAGGGCCTACTTCCACCACCTGACAAGGCAGCCCTTCCAGCATGTTCTTGTCTTTGTCTTCACCGCATCAGTGTACTGGCTTCGTCCTCATCATCTGGCAGGTCATGTACACTGCCAACTCGGTGGTGGTGTGCTTCGCAGTAGCGACACTGTTTTGCTGATAAATGGGCCCACTTGTCATGCAGAAATTACAAGCCATTGCAGATTGTCCATCTGCTTAAACCAATTTAGCTTCCTTGAAGCAAAAGCCAAAACATTTATACTATTAAACCGCTGCACCTCACCGGCTCCCCGTCCTGGCTACGTCATCAGTTTTCCCTCCGCCGTTGGATCCCAGATGGATGGTGTTAACATTTCGTATGCAGCTCCACAAGCACATGGAATTGTCAATCGTCCTTGCTTTTTCATGATTCGTTTCTTGCCTTTTTCCCTACTCTGATTTGGTGGGTTCCTCATCCTACTCCTTTGATTCGATGTCTTTCCAATGTTTTTAGGCCTTACCTTTTTCCATTCATGGTTCCTTCCTAGATCTAACATTTTAAGCTTTTCCTCTTCATTGTCATTTACCAAAGTAGGATGGCGCGTTATCCTTCTTAGATCTACCCTTTTCACCCTTTGATCTTGGCCGTCACTTACCCAGGTACGGCGCCGTGTTGCCTTTTTTTTACTCAGATTTAGTGGGTTCTTCATCCTCCTCCTTCGATTCAATGTCTTTACGATATTTTTAGGGTTCAACTTTTTTCATTCATGGTTCTTTCCTAGATCTAACATTTTAGGCTTTTGCTCTTCATCTAATTTGTTTCTTCGTAGATCTTTTTCTTTTTCCTTTGCCTTTTTTTGATCTGGTACTTCCTCTGCTAAACCGCTGCACCACGTGGGCTTCCCGTCCTAGCCACGTCATTGTTTTCCCCCTCCCACCGTTATATCCCAGATCGGTGCCTAGAGGCATTGTGATCTGCAGTGGTAACCGTTGTGCCATGCCGCCGAGTCACACCGGCCACCATTGTTTTTTTTCTTGGTCGTTGGATTGCAGATTGGTTCACATTGCTAAGTGCCATGGTTGTATGTCTAAGTTGCATTTTCCCCTCTAATGATATACGTGAGGTTGTAATGATATATGTGAGGTTGTCCCATTCTGTTCGGTTGTTTGTTTCACGCTTTTGACAGGACCACGATTATCCTGATGATGATATGGCTAATTATTATGTCACATTACAGGTAAGGAAGCTTTGGATTGTTGAATATTACTACTGTGTTGTGATTGTGCTGCATCTTTAGTGTTGTAGGTGCAGGAGCAAGTTTACATTCCTTCTCTTTAAGTATTGTATTGTGGTTTCTTTTGTTCGGGTTTTGTTGTTGTTTGTTTCTATGTGTTGTACAGTTGTTTAATAGTTGCTACTGATACATGCTCCTATGCCCGCGTTTAAGATGTACATTATCATTTCACTGTGAAAAAGAGATGCCACATCTGAGGGTTATTATTAATTACCTACATTTCTATGTTTTGTTATCGGTTCTTTAGCATTCAGCGCCGTCGCTCTGCTCTTGAGTCTGATCAGATTTATATGGTTGCCATTAACTTTTGTGATTCCCTTTATGCTGCTATCTTTGCAGTGTTATTCTTTAACTGTTTATTTGTTTGCTACATATTGCAAGTGGTAGAACATGTTTACATCCCCTTTTTTCCTTTATTGCTTTATCCCCTGAACATGTTGCTTCCTATTGATATTTGTTAGACGCAGGTTTGTTGCTTCCTACTGATGTTTGTTCATGTTTATGTGTGTTCATGTTTATATGGTTATGATTAGCACTCATGTTCTATGATGTTCAGACTCAGATGCTACTATATACTAGTAACAAAAAAATATACACAAATATATTATTTTCCTTATGGTTCAAAGACTACCTATGTTTTGTTCCATTTATGGTATAGTTATTTTTCTACGATGTTCCATTTGTACTAATTGACAGCCAAAGTACATTTTTTCCTATAGGCTATGCTGCAGTGTACATTATTCTTCCTGTTTAATGTTTTCTAGTGTGTTAAAAAGATGTTAGCATATTTCCTGTTTACTGTAGGTTATGCTTAGGTTTTATGGTGTATCAAGGTGATGTTTGGCTATGCTTTGTTCAATTTAAGATATGCCTTGGTTCAAAGAATGCTTATACTTGGTTCCATTTATGGTATACCTGTGTTTCATGATGTTCCATTCGTGTTTAATGACACCAAGAGTGTAGTTTTTTCCTTTTTTTTTACATACATGCTCTAGTTTTCATGGTGGTGCCTGTTGACTGCTTTATTCATTGTTAGGGCAACATTGGTCTCCCTTCTGTTTAGTCTAGTTTATGCACATATTTCATGCTGTGTAAAGGTGGGTTTATCTATGCTCTGTTGGCTTCAGGGTATGCCTATGTTTCATGATACTCCATTGGTAGTTCATGAGACCCATGCTACACTGTTTACCTGTTATTTTCACTCCATCTTGCACCAGGTGTTCTGTAACTGCACTGCAGCATGATATCGATTCCTTTTCTTTTCCTTCGTGTGATGCAATCGTGTTCACATTATTTGTACTGTTCTCTTACGCTTTAGGTGATTCCTTGGTGTTTACTACAGAGAGTTCTTTTTCTTTGTTATAATGTATATGCAGACAGCTCTACTCTCATGTATTATATATATGCCTTAGATGCATGTATGTTGATTTTAGGTTAGTTTTTTGAGTTTAAAGAGGCTGTCGTTACTATCTAAACAACATATAAGATTTCATTCTTAGAATTGCCATTCGTAACATTACAGATGCACCATTCCCACCATAAATACACGTATAAGTGTTTCCTAAAGGTTGTGAAGACGTTTCCAGAAATGAAACCTATAACTATTTCCAACTTTTATATTCCCTCTCTTTGATTCTTTTTCTTAGCCAGAGCCAAACTTCATTTCCTTCTATGTTCGTAGTATTGTTCCCATCGTTTTATTTGACATGCATCACAACGTTGTTTCTATGGTAGTGCATATATGTATGCCCTAACACACATATGCACATATGTTCTATTTCTGTACTCCTTTTCAAGGATGGCTGCAAGGGATGTGCATTTTCATCCGCTTCTTTTGTGTATTAAACAACCTGGTATCCGCAAGATGATTATTCGTTTGCCTTCGAGTCTTCATTATAAAGACAGAAGATCAAATGCAAACTAATTTCCTTGCTTTGTACTCAATCTCTACGATTCTACAAACCATTTGATATCATTTTTACATTCTCTTATTTTGATGGCTTTCTTTTACAAAATTGACTCTAACAGTATTACAGTTCGAGACACTGAAATAGGACATAATAATTAAATTTTGTTGAATATACTGAAACAGCTCTGATATATGAATTCAAAATGTTTCCTGACAATCATAAGACCAAAATAGCTAAGATTGCATTACAATGTCGACTACCTTCATGCTTTCTGTCGTATGTTCTATAGTAAGAGACTAGATTGGGTTGAGTCTAGATTGCTTATGTTTGGCTTACCACTTAGATTGCTTCATCCGCGAGTTTGGAGGAGTTTTTCTTCAATTCCTTCCATGGATTTAGGTGCTAGGACAAGCCTCACCATTTACCTCTATCCTTGGAGTGAATTCATGGCTCTAACCCATTTGATTTCATTAATTTTTTCTCCCCCCAAAACCTAGGTATTTGAGTTCATCCAAAATC
>VSTD030001067.1:0-13874 GCA_008808055.3 Sporobolus alterniflorus
ATGTACTTGTTGAGCTTCTTGATGAATAAGGTCATCTCTTCTTCATCATATTCTTTCTCATCTTCTTCCTCTTCTTCTTCTTCTTCACTTGGGCTCTCAATTATAGCTTTCTTGGAGGTTGAGACTCCCTTGTAGAGATTCTTGATGTTGTTGGCTTCTTGAATATTCATCTCATGATTCATGATCCTTCCAAGCACATCAGCAAATGTCATCTACTTGTAGGTGGGGTCTTGGCGAATCAAGGCAACCACATTATAGTCCATGGGAGTATAGGCCATCATCAATCTCTTAGTCAACATACGGTTGGTCCACTTCTTGGACCCTAGAGCTCTTGCCTTGTTGACCAATTTCTTTAGCCGAGTGAATATCTCATGAGGTGTTTCATCATCGTACATGATGAATCAGTTGAGTTGTCCTTGAAGCATTTCTACCTCAGCCTTTCTCACGGGCTTGGATCCTTTATGGGCCATTCGAAGAATTGTCCAAACATCCTTGGCCACATCTAAGTCATCTACACAATTGAATTCTTCTTTGTCAATTGAAGAAGTAAGGATGGTGATTGCTTGAGCGTTGTGATGAATCTTTTGTAGTTCATCCGATGTTGGTTGCTCATATCATCTAGAAATTCTACACCATCACAAACAACTTGTCATACCTCAGGTGAGATAGAATATAGGTAATTTTTCATTCAGTGCTTCCATTGATTATAACTAGTTCCATCAACATAGGGAGCTTTGCCAACAGGTTTGGAAGTATAAGCGGTAGAGCTAGGTATATTATTGTAATTAAAAGACATTGAGTTGAAGGAAGGCTTATTGTG
Organism: Sporobolus alterniflorus; assembly: GCA_008808055.3. NCBI lineage: Eukaryota > Viridiplantae > Streptophyta > Magnoliopsida > Poales > Poaceae > Sporobolus > Sporobolus alterniflorus. The sequence goes on from VSTD030001067.1 coordinate 821, forward strand.
ATTTCTTTATCATTTCTTTCTCTTTTTGGAGACTTCCTCTTTAAATGAGGAGTCTTTTTCTTTATTTTAGGAAGAACTTCCTTTTGTCTTTTTGCATTTGGCTTTTACTCTAAGTTTTTTGTTTTTGGCCGTGAGCTTTTCTAGCCTTCTCATGTGGTCCTCCAAGGAGGGACCTTCGGATGCTCCTGACTTGTCACCCCTTTGATTGTTGTTCGTGTTGTTCTCATCATCGAATTATGGTGGGACTTCATCTTCTTCCCTGGTCCTCGACATCGCCTCTCTAAGCGGTTAAGCTCTTTTTCGGAGAGTACGGCTCTGATACCAATTGAAAGTTGCCTAGAGGGGGGTGAACAGGCAATCAAACCTGAAACTCATTTTATTTAAACAGTTAAAAATTAGCAGGGCCGGATATGTCCGGCATTAGGTAGGATATGTCCGGCATCAGGTCGGATATGTCCGGGCTAGGTCGGATATGTTCGATCACCAGAAACTTTGAGCAGCGGAAAAGTGAATCGGGAGCCAAGATGATGCGTCTCGGTCCCGATAAGCTTACTATTAGCAAGTTAGATAATATAGAGCTTAGAGAATTAACGGGAACAAGTAGAAGCAGCCTAAACTCTAAGAATCAAACTTAGGGTTAGGTCAAACTCTAAGCAAGAACAAACTTAAATAAGAACAGGAAGTAAATCAAAATGAAAGGTACAAAAATACAAAATTTCTTCCCGAAGTTTGACCACCCACAAAGGATGCCTACGTCTCTATTGTGGAGCTCATAAGAGACGGGTCTCTATCAATCATAATCCACTCCGAACAATCACCAAGATCTAGTTCAGTTTCCATTATCAAATTCCCACAAAGGATGGGACAATACAAACTTTCTGAAGTCCACCACAACCTTGGTGACTCTCAGACAACCTAGTCTGTCTAGGGTCACTCAAGTGTGAGGCTCAAATCTCTTCTAAGAAGCTTGGATGAGAGAGGTTGGGAGGTCAAGAGAGTGTCTCAAAGTATTTGCAAGCTGAAATGAGTGGCCAACCTGGCTAGAGAGGCGTGGGGGGCTTTTATAGCCCCCAAGGGAATCAAGCTGTTGGGGTGTTAGAGATCCAGACATGTCTGAGTTGGGGGGCGGACAGGTCCGGCCAACCTCTTTGGAACCCGGCCTGGGGATCGGATATGTCCAATTTAGGGACTTAGTTGCTGAGGAATCGGGTTAGGCCGGACATGACTGGGCTGGGAGCCGGATATGTCCGATAAATGCCTCTGGAACCCGGCTAGGGAGTCGAATAGGATGGGTTAACTTGAGATAAGGAAAAGAGCCAGACATATCCGGCCTGGGGGCTAGACATGTCTAGCCAGAGCCTCTGGAATCCAGCTAAGGGGCCGGATATGTCTGGCCTAACAGGAGATTTTGGTGGTAAGATAGATTTCGATGTTTTGCACTTCATCAACTCACCCAATGCATCCCCCTTGATAGTACGGAGTTCCTAGGACTCAAATAAAATATAAAATCCTCAATTCTAATGAATCTTTGTGACCTTTCCCTTTTTCTTCATTATAGCCCATATAGAAATTTATTTCATCGTTCGTATTGCCTTTTTGAATGTCGTACACTACAAAAACTCTCAACACAAGGTTAGATCTCTAATTGTTGGTCATCAATCCTCCAAAATCCACATGGGGGCCTAGGTGCACTTTCAGTAGAATCCTTTATCTCTGATCTGGAATTTCCAACAGAAGACAACACCACTATTGTTTGCTTTGAATCTCATCCCACTGCTAGGCTTGGCCTTCCTCACAGCAAGTTTTTCGTTTCTATTCTGAACTTCTTTAGGTGTGAACTGGTCCACCTGAACCCGAACGCCATCACTGCGCTCAGTTATTTTATCATGTTGTGCGAATGCTGGCTCAGGATCGCTCCTTATACCAGCCTGTTCTGGTACTTCTACTATCCGGCCCGATATGGCAAGGTTGTCTTATCTGGGATTGGGCTATTGCAACTGTAGGAAAGAGTACCTAGATGCTATCTTCAAAGGATGCTGAAAAGGTGCCTCCCAGAGGTGGTTTCTTGTTGATATGCATGTCCCCCCTCCCAATAGATGAACAAACATCTGCTTCCGCTGTGGATTGATGATAAGCAGGGAGAACCTAAAATGACACCACGCGTGGCCACACTGGTCAAGCGGGTGACTGAACTCCACTAGGACGGTCTTCGGGCATGTCAATGCGCCAAAGAATTCACTCTTCAGCGGATTCACCCTATTGGCCGTTGGGAGAAACTGGCATATTAGTGCCCATGGCTTGCTGATCGAACTTGCGAGCTAGTTGATAGTAAGATCTTGATCTCCTTTGTTGCTGGTGTTGAATTGATATCCGATCTGATAACCTCATTGCCTTATGCAGTTTTGACTACCGGGGAAGTTTTTTGGCTTGTGTCATATGTTCAATTAGAGTCCGGTGACTGACCGGCCCAGTAGTATACCTACTCCTTACTGCAGCAAGAACCCTCCTCTTGTGGTAAGAATTTTCATCTTCTTTGATAATACTTTCTTCTGTTATTGATAAACTTGTTTACTTATGAATCCAGGGGGCTTATCCTGAAGCTCACGTGGATGTTGAGCTATCCAGCAATGATGATGTTGTACCTACGCCGAAGCCTGATGCGCTGATCGATCAGAAGGTACAAGTTGGCGATGACACTAGGGATGGGGGAGCATCTTCAGTTGAGCCGACTGCTCCTATTTCGATCATTCCTGTCGTTAATCCATCTGCTGGAAGACATGGACGCAAGCGCCCACTGCCTACTACTAGGCGGAATAGACTGATTCCTCAAATTAATCATGTGTTGACTCAAGTTGAACTTCCTCTATACCACAGACCCCACAATCCACTAGATTTAGTTGCAATTGAGATTATCTTTGGTCGCATATTTGAAGTCTTTCGACAAATATCTCAGACTGTTGTTGCTGATCATGATAAGCCTAAGAAGAAGATGTGTCATCTTCCACTAAAGAAAATGCTTGCACAGAAGTAATAAGCTGTTCTTTTTCCTTGACTTGAAGCTGGATGATGTATTGATGTGTGATTATCTGCAGGAAATCCACCAATGGTGAGCCATCCAAAGCTACTGATTAGTAGGTAGCTAATGTGTAGGTGACGCCTTCTTTGGCTGATGTTTCTGCTCCCCCCCCCCCCTCTAGTGGGAGCAGGCTTGACGTCTTGCTCTAATGCTAACGCTACGTCCTCTGCCCAGTAGACACTTCAGTATCTAGAGAGCCTGAAGGTTGTTGAAGCTGATCGGGAAGGTAACAGATTTTCTTCCGCTGCTTCAGGAAGCTCATTCCTTTAGTGATCTCTTCATCTTTGTATATGTAGCCCTGACTGCCAAGCTGGAGGGCCAAGCTGGAGGCAGCCAAGATGGCACTTGTTGATGAGAGAGCCACTCAGCTAATCGCCAATCAGTCTCTTGCTAATGAGAGAGCCGCTCGACAAGCTGCCGATCAGTCTCTTCAAGCTTCCCAAGAGGCAAATGCTACTCTGAACCGGAATCTGCCTAGGCTTCCATCATTGCCACCAGGGAGAAGTTATCTTCCAAATCTGCAGCCCTAGACGAGACGGTGATACGGGAGTATGAGGCGTAGATCAAGTTGCAGACACTCGTGTACGAGAAGAAGGCCAAGGAGCAACTACTAGAATCTGCTCAGATGGCGTTTCCAAAGCGAGACTTCACTTCCTCGGCGGTGGGTTCTTTGGCAGTGGTCCATGCTATGACGCTGGTGAAGAGTCACATGCCAGATTTTGATGCAGAGATTCTTCGGTGGGACTTCGCAATCAATGACGAGGAGCGGGATGCACTAGTTGATAGTGTATATGATACCGCTCAATACTTTGCGTCCTAGTATGATTTCTCTGTACTCGTTGAATCAGATGACAATGCTAGTCCTAATGCTTGAGCCTTGTAATATTCTTTCTGCTACAAGTTGTAATGAACTTATATTAAGTTATAAACTTGTATGAAATAATTTCCTTGAATACCTAGATGATGGATATAGATATATATATGCCCCTTGCTTTTCATATGTCGATGTTTGCTATGTATGAAAAGTATGATGATACGTCAATTATGAGCTTGTATCGCTGCATATAAAAAGTATCAGATAGATCAGGACGCCAATTGGGAACCCCTTGCTATTTATATGCGGCGTTGTGCATGTAAAAAATATAAGGATAATAAGGAACGTCAATCAAGAGCCCATTGCTTTTTGTACACAGCGCTGCATGTGTAAAAAGTATAAGAGATTGTTAGAAACGTCAATCGGGAGCCCATTGTTTTTTGTATACAACGCTACGCGTGTAAAATGTATAAGAGATGGTTAGGAACGTCAATCGAGAGCCCCTGCTAATGTTTATGTGTTGGATCCATGACCATACATGGGACTGGAAGTAAGCCCCTTGTGTCGATCGGGGACGCTTGATTCAATGTGGGCAAAGCTTCATAGATCATCATAATGCACAGAAACGCTTGTCGCCTTACGTGGTCCTGGGGATCATGCTTTGAAAGCTGATCAGTCACTGATTAACCTAATCATGAAACTTAAAGCGGATTGCCCTGAAATCCAAGAATATTTGCACGTGAACCAGTATGATTCACTGATCGATATGAGTCGTATGCATCTGGTAGCATTTACCCTTTTGACGTCAATCAGGAGGTTGCCTGATACTTAGCTGGGGTAAAGCATCTGACCAGATCAGGAACACATCGTCTCTTTTTTGAGATTTATCATTTTTGTTGTTGGGCTGAGTAGCACCTTCGGTCTATGTTGCCAAGTCAGGCATCTCTGACTTAGAGATAGACCGGAAAATAATGAGATAAGCTAACAGATGTAAGATGAAAAATATTGTATCTTTATTAATTAGTTAAATACATCAAGCATAATATTTGCGTAACTGATCGGCATTCTATGTGTTGGGGAGCATGCCGTCGTCGACTACTGCTAGCATGTAAGACCCCTGGTGCTACTATGTCCACTACAATGAACGTCCTTCCCATGGTGATAAAAACTTATGCTTGTCTTTGGTACAGATATCCTTCTTCAGCACTAGGTCCCTGACGTCAAGCTCTCTTGGGACAACACTCTTGTTGTAGTAGTGTTTCAGAGATTCTTGATACTTCTGCACATTAGCCAATGTTGTATTGCGCTTCTCTTCCAGTAGGTTGGAGTTGAGCTCCCTTGCTTCTGCCTGATCTTCTTCATTAAAATGTTCCACCTGCACTGACTCGAGATAAATTTATGGTGTCAACAATGTGTCTGCTCCGTAAACAAAGTGGAAAGGAGTATCCCTGGTTGCTTTGTTGACGTTGGTCTGGAGGGCCCATAACACTGAGGGCAGCTCCTTATGCCAATTCCTACCTCTTTCTTCTAGATCAAGGAACATCCTTGTCTTCATCCCTTGTAGAATGAGTCCATTTGCTCACTCGACTTGTCCATTTGACTAAGGATGTGCTGCTGACGATGCTTGATGGTGGATACCAAAGTCTAAATAGCATCTTGCAAATTTTGCTCCTTTAAATTGAGTTCTATTATCTGTGAGGACCCACTTGTGTACGCCGAACCTGTATATGATAATCTGCAAGAATCTGACTACTGCTTCTTGCATGATATTTACTGCTGGCATAGCTTCTATGCACTTGGTAAATGTGCCAATGGTGACAAATAGAAATCTGAAACCGCCTGGTGCCATGGGTAGAATGCCCATGATATTGATTCCCTAGATTGCGAAAGTCCAAGAGAGATCAATAGGTTGAAGAGGATTTGCATGCTTTGTTGTTTGCTTCTGGAAAAAACTAGCAATCCTGACATTTGGTGATGATCTCCATCGCGTCATCCTTGGTTGTAGGCTAGTAGAAACCATGTCTGAAGGCTTTCTCGATGATCAAATACCATGATGAGTGTGATTCGCATATGCTGCTATGAATATCCTAAAGTAATTGAATGCCTTCTTCTCTAGAGATATAATTCATCATCATCCCATTGGTGCTTCATCGAAATAATATCCCATCGATCAGATGATACTACTTAGACTTGTGTACGATACGCTCAACTTCGGCATTGTCATCTGATGGTGCCTGATTTTTCAGAAACAACTTGATCGAGTTCATCCAATCATACGTTGGCTCCTGTTTTGTGTCGTCGATTAACATTAGATCTTGTTGGATTGCTTCATTATCTGCCTCTGCTGGCTTGACCGAAGGCTTAGATAGCTTCTCAATGATCACATCTGGCAGAGTTGGTGCTCTGGAGGAAGTGATCCATGCTAGATAATTGATGTCACGGTTGTCTAGACGCGGGACATACCACACTTCAAATCCGTCAAAGAACTTCTCCATCCTACGCACTTCTGCTAGGTATTCGGTCATCTTGTCATTGTTGCAGTCGTATTTTTTCTGGATTTGTTTTGCTACTAGTTGTGAATCTCCCCTGATAAGAAGTCACCGAATGCCAAGCTCTTTGGCTAGCTGAAGACCGATGCCCAACCCCTCGTATTCTATAATGTTATTAGTAGTTGGGAAGTCAAGTTGAATAGCATATTTAAGGATATCACCTTCGAGGGGGATGAGCATGACACCAGCCCCTGCTCCTTTGAGAGTGTAGGATCCGTCAAACTAAATCACCCAATGATCGAGTAGTTCATCAATTCCCCACAGACTTGAATCGGTTCACTCCACAATGAAGTCCACAAGTGCTTGAGACTTGATCGCTCATCGAGGACGAATTTATTATCGTACTGGCCAATTTCCACCACCCATTGTGTTATACGCCATGTTGCTTCTTTGCTTTGGAGGATGTGTGCCAATGGCCGATCGGATACGACCCAAATAGAATGAGCCAGGAAGTAGTGCTTGAGCTTCCTAGTCATCATGAGAACTACATAGAGTAGCTTCTGCACCTGTGGGTACCTTGTCTATGCATCTTTCAAAATTTCACTGATAAAGTATATCGGCTTCTATTTGACTTCAGTGTTGGCCTCTAGCTGTTCAACGATGATAACCATACTGACAACTGCGTCGGTGGCTACGACGTATAATAGTAGCACATCATCTTCTTTTGGTGGAACCAGTGTTAGCAGATCCTTGAGATATTTCTTAAACTCGATGAAGGCTGCCATTGCCTGATCGTCCCACTAGAAACCATCTGCCTTACGTAGTAGTTTATAGAAAGGCATGCCATGTTCACCTGATTTGGATATAAAATGGCTGAGTGCTGCCATCATACAAGCCAGCTTCTGGATCTCTCTTTGGGTTCGTGGTGGTTGCAATTTTTTATGGCCTCCACCTTCATTGAAATTGTGTTGATTCCCTGAGTTGATACCATATAGCTGAGTAGTTTCCTGATGATACACCAAACACACATTTTTTTGGGTTAAGCATCATCTTGTACTTATGAAGATTGTCAAAGATCTCTTTGAGGTCGTCAAGCAAATCCCCGTGCTTTTTTGACTTCACTACCACATCATCAATATATGCCTCAACATTTCTTCTGATTTGAGTTTCCAAGACGATCTGAATGTCCTTCTAATATGTAGCTCCCCCATTCCTGAGGTCGAACATCATCTTTGTATAATAGAAGATTCCAAATGGAGTGATAAACGTTATTTTTCTTCATCGTCAATGGCGAGGCTGATTTGATGATCGTCTAAATAGGCGTCTCAAAATGACAATAACTCACAAGACGCTGTGAAATCAACTATCTGGAAGATATGAGACAGTGGATACTCATCTTTAGGACATGTTTTATTCAAACTAGTATAATCAATACACATGCGCCAGGAGCCACCAGGCTTTTCTACAAGAACGGGGTTTGTTATCCAGCTTGAATAATCTACTGGCCTGATGAACCCAGATTTAAGTGTAACACCCCGTATTATGGTTCTCCTAATCTTTCCCTAATCACTTTCATTTATGGCTTAATCATGCATCAAGTGCTTTGGTTAATGAAATTCTAATCGAAATCAAAAGGAATTTGATTTAAATTTTGATTTAAACTTTCAATCTAAGTCAAGAAATTCCTAGATGGAACTCCAAACTCTTCTCCATGAGTCGAGTTAGTAACTAGGTGCAAAAACAAGCATATTGTCCAAATTTCATTCAAATTTGAAGATCCAAGAAGAAATTCTAGTAAATTCTATTAAATTCTAAACATAGAAGCCTCTCTGATTTTTCATTTGAAATCCATTTCAAATATGGAGAAGTTCCTTTGGAGAAATTTGTTCCTCTCTTCATATCCTTCACGACTATATTTTATTTCAAATTTTTTTAGCGTGGGAAGGTCCTTTTAGGGTCAATCAAATTTGAAATGATTTGAATTGAATTTGAATTAGTTAGAATTTGAATTGGAATAAACCGCCGCCGCCCGGTAACAATGGCCTCGGGCCCACTCGTGAGCGACCCCCGCCTCCCCTATTTCAGTGCCGGTCACGAACACGTGCACCGCCCGCCTGATCCCACCGTGGCCAGGCCATTGCCGGTCGGGGAGCCGCCCGCCGGTCGGGGCCAGGTCCCCACATCCCCTCGGTCGCTATGTGGCCACCCTCGCCACCTTCCCCCTTGCCTCCATCGTGCCTCAATAAAAGGGCCACCACGCCGTCGCTCCTTTTCTCCCCCCCCCACCCCCACTCTTTCCTCCTCGAGCGAGCCGCAACCACCACCACCGCTCCCCATCGCCTCTTATCTGCCGCTGTCATCAGAATCGAGCGGGAGCGCCGCCGCCTTCGGTGCGCCATGCCTCTGAGCCCCCTCTTCCATCGTTCTCTTTGTGCCTCTCCTTCCCCGTCATCGCCTCGTGCTGCAGGACCTCACCGCCCCCATCGCCAGTCACCGGAGCTGCCTGCCGCTGTCGACCACTGCCGTTGAAGCCGCTACCACCCCCCCCCCCCCCTTCCCCAATGCCACACTATTTGGGTGACCTCCAGCCGCCGCCACCTTGGCTAGCACTACCCCCGTGCCCCACCGGTGCCGTAGCCACCGCTGTCGCTACTCCTTGTCGCCCGGCTCATCGGTAGCCATCACGCCACCGCACCGGCCGGTGCGGGCCGGTAGGCCAAAATGACTGTTGGGCTAGGCCAACAGTGTTGGGTCGTGGGCCAAAATGCCGGCCTAGCACTGTACGGCTATTTTCTGTTTTTCGTTTTCTTTTAAATTCCCATAAATTCATATAAACTTCTAAATTGCGTAGAAAATACAATAAGACTCAGAAACATATGAAATAAATTTCTGTAGAATCCTTGAGAGTAGATCTTGGTAATAGACTTGACCAAATTCACTTTTGTTCTTTATTGCCTTCTGTAAAATTACTATAATTCAAATCTTGAAGTATTTAATTACAAAAATCTATACACATCTAAGTAGTCAAGCTTTGCATACTTGTACACATCATACTCAGTAGCTTGTATAAAATTGCTCATATTTGTTTCCTGCACAAATTAATTATTATGATTTAATTTCTAGTCCGGCAGTAAATAAATTGTAATAAATAGAATATACTTAAAAAAATACTCAGCTTTGGTGTAGTTCTTCCTCATACTGTATACAACCTATATAAATCATACAACCTATTTAGACTCAGATCATTTTCTAAGGACCTGATGTGTAGTAAATAAGTTAAGAGACTTAGAGATAAATTAGCAAATAGTTTTTATGAGTTAAATTAAGTAAAATACTCATGATCGTGCATTATCATGCACTTTGCACCCCATGTATTGCATGTTATATTGGTGTCTCATACTTGCACTTTTGCATTAGACCCCGCGGAGCAAGAATTTGAGGAGCTACAGGAGCCAGCACCCACTGAGGAAGCTAACCCGGAGCATGAGCAAGGCAAGCCCCGGTACATCCAACCCTATCCTTGAGTTTTGTTTATAATTTTATCTTATTTATGATTCTTGGATGTGCATTAGATCATCGGAGTTGGATTGATGCCTTAGTTGCATAAGGTTACCTTCTGATCTATCCTTATTGATCTTATGGCTAGAGATAGGTCATTAGCTATGGCTAGGAGTAGTTGTAGGTTACGGTAGATCGCCAAGTGGTGAGAAGACCACGTGGCAGCCATAGGTTCCTTAAACTCAAACTTTAGTTTAGTTGATAGAACATGATTAAACTAGAGACCGGATGGGGCCCTTAGGTGGAAAGTGGAGGACTGTCAGTTGGAAAGGTCGGGGAGTGTGATGTGACAAGCCGGCACCTCCAAGGTTGTAGCCCCCGCCTGTGTCGATTAAGGACAAATGGGTTGGCCCCTGTGAGCAAGTATTAAACGTACCGATCACATGTTGGTGATATGGGCCAAGTAAGCCTAGTAGTGTGCCATCAACAGAGGGTGGCTTTACCCCCACTTCTTCAATGGCTGGCTCAGGAGAGAAACTGGGTATGAACCCATGGATCAGTCAGCTATCGTGCTGTGGATTGTGACAGGAGCCCTTTTTCTCAGGAGCAGTGACTCTACCCATCGCTGTTGATGACTTTGTGAAAGGTTGCTATACGTGGACCACGTGAGATACATATTGTTGATGGCCATTTACGGACTGAGCGTGAAAAACATGTGGCGTGTTGGTCGGGTTTTCCCCTATAGGGTGTACATCGATTTGAATCATTACAACTTTCGGATATGAGTACCGCTTATGTGTGGCAGTCATCATGTAGTAAATTAATAAACTTAATGAGCTTAGTGTAATTATTGTTGTGTTGCTTTAATATACTTAATTATTTGCAACTCTTGTATGGGTAGAGTAGGTTGCACCTTTCTTTCTAAATGATTTGAATAGAGCTAAAACTTAAAAGTAAGGACTCACTCTTAGCGCGGGTTTGGCATAGTGTAGAGCTTATCCCATGAAGCTTTGCATACTAGGAGTCGGCTATTTATGTCCACATTGATGGGTCAGTTTTGCTAAGCTTTACTTGCTCAAGTCTTGCTTGTGGACCATATTTGTTTGTAGAAATGCCTGACTACTGTGGCTGCTGTGGCAAATTTGTGTGGCCCAGTGGTGACCCATCTGAAGACTGTGAAGTCAGCTGGGAGCCCAAGCTTTGAGGAGCTACTGAGGACTTCGCATCATAGGGCTCGATGCAGGCCCTTGTATTCGTTGAGTGCTAGTCTTTGTAATTTGCTTCCGTTTTGTTTTAAAACTTCAAACACTTCATTATCTATGTACTCTTATGTATTTCAAGAACTCATGTAATAACTCTTTTATTCGGGCCATGTATGTGATGTATTATGCACCAATACTTTGGTGTTGGCAACTTGTAAGGATCCTAGTTAAGACTAACCATCATTACTTATGGGTGGGACGTCACATCAAGTAATTTATTAACTTCTTGCCGGATGGTCTCACACCTATCTGATGTGTATCTTCTTTCTTTTTGCTTCACCGGCTTGTATGATGGGTCAATGCCTAATTTGTGCTCAATCACCTCCCTAGGGATCCCAAATATATCTGATATCTTCCATGCAAACACATCGAGATTGTCCTGGAGAAATATGACGAGCGTGAATTCCTATTTAGGGTCGAGGTTGTCACTGATCCAGAACTTCTTGTCCAGGTTGTTAGGGTCCACTACGACATGCTTGTCTTCTGTTTCCAGGGTTCCCTTCAGCTTATTGTCCACCTTTTGATTGGTGGGTGCTGGAGTAGAGGCCGATGCAATGTTGGTGCCTTTCAATGCTAGAGGAATCCGTGGAGAATTGTCGATCGGTGGCTTGGATGCCAATATCTTGCTAGGCATACTGCCACCCTTGATTTTGGCTACCTTTGTAGCCTATTCTTGAGCTGCTTTCTCTCCAAATTGGCTGGCATGTGATAATGATGTGTTCTCGCAGGCCAACGCGTCTCGTTGATCAGCTTTGATTGTAATAATGCCCTTTGGACTGGGCATCTTGATTGTACCATAGGCAGTATGGATGACTGCCATGAGTTTCAGGGAGAAAGGCCTCCTGAGGATGCAGTTGTACCCGATGTCGAAGCTTGCGTCTTCGAACGTCAACAACTCCAATGGGGTGGATGTCTGGCCTGGAATAACATCGTGGAAGGTATCATGCACCGAGGTCAGATCTTCTAAGTTGAGGCCCATCTCGATGAATGTTTTCCTAATGATGAGGTTGAGTGAAGCCCCATTGTCGATGAGAGTCATAGTCACCTTATGCTGCCCTATCAGGAGCTTGACCACGAAGGGCAAGTTCCGATTAGACAGTTATGTCATTGGGTGGTCTTCTGGCCTGAACGAGATGTCGACTTTAGACCACTTCATTTTTCTATCTGGCTCGTTGCGCTGCGCCCGGCTGGTCTCTCTTTCAAGCTTTTTCCCTTGTGTCTTTGAGGTGATGGATAGGCTGCCCCCAAAGATCACATTGATCTCATCCATTTGATCTTCATTATCGGTATCTGCCCGATGATGTTCTCCTCAGTGCAGCTCCTACGCCACTTGAGGTGTTGGCATCTTCTTGCGATCCAGAAAAGTCTTACACTCCTCCAGATCGTGTCTTGCGGTGTGATGGATCTCGCACCACTTCTCTGCATCATCAGGGTGTCAGAACGGTCTCTTCTTCTTCTACTCTCTGGGCTGTTGTTGGCGGTTTCTACGATTTCCCCGATCCCCACGATCTGCAGTATTAACCTCTCGATCATCCTGCTACTTCTTTCTTAGTGACCCCTTGTTACGTGATTCAAGGAGTCGGGCTCATGTCTCAGAGGCATCAATGCAAACGTCAGCAATTGTAAGCAGATTGGCCACCATTTTAGGCTTTTTCATGGTGATCTCTTCCACAGTCTTGATGTCACTAACTCCATCACGGAAGGCATTCATGACTTCAATGTCCTGGATGTATGCGATAGTGTTCCTGGCATTGCAGAAATGTTTCACGTAGTCCCGAAGGCTCTCATCATGCTTCTACTTGATGGTCTCCAAGGTTTCTGTTGTAGATGGATGCACATATGTGCCCTAAAAGTTATCAATGAATATGGCACATAGTTGGTCCCAGCTGTGGTTGGTACCCTCAGGCAAGTTGAT
>VSTD030001068.1:0-13873 GCA_008808055.3 Sporobolus alterniflorus
GATCTCCGATGGAGATCACCACACCTTCAATTATATTTACCAATCAAATATTACACAAAGTGTATCATTTTGACTAATAGATCAATCTCATCTAACACAAAGACTAAATAAACTATTACACAAAATCTAACTGTCATCTAACACAAAGCTTATGAATCAACTATGGGAAATGAAATTCTCCCTTTCGACTAATGACTTCCATTACGATAAACCCCACTAGCCTTTCTCTAATATGCTAGAGGCTAAAACCTTGCACATTAATGAAAGCATTTTCGTAGTCCTTGTCACACCCCAAAATTTCAAACTTTGGAATGTGACTAAAATTCACTAAATTTTTTTAAAAAATTATTAATAGAATACATATTTGCTTTTAGATTTTTGAAGCGAATTCAAAATTTATTTAGACAAAAGAGTATTTTCTAAATTATTAAATTAATTTAGTCTTTATAATTGTTTGATGTGTTTCATGTTGTTGCATAATTTTCTTTTGTATTGATTGTGTGCTATTAGGTTTATATTACAATTAGAATTGTTTGAAGTTGAAATTTGATTTGAAATCAAAATAATTTACAATTTATAAAAGGTTTTGAAAATAGAAAGCATTTTCCTTTCCCTCGAAGCCCGTTGGTTTGTTTTCTCAGGCCGGCCCACTCCCCCTTCCTTTTTCTTTTTTTATTTTCCTGCCCAGCAGCCTTTCCAGCCTATCCTCGCATGGCCCACCTCATGGGCCAGTGGCCAGCGCCAGCCCATGACATCGTCGTCTCGAACTAGGAGTCTTCACCATTGAAGGAAGTTTTCCCCCTCACCGTGTTCATCAAAGATTTCTCTCCGAATCACAACTGAAAGCCAGTTTAAACCCAGATTTGAGATGGGATCGACCTCATGATCTTGTCGTGCAATGAGGAAATGGTTATAAACTACAGTGAAGAACGTAACTTACTCATCAAGAACGGACATGACATCACTAAAATCACGGAATAGTCGGTCGCCAGTTTTTGAATCTATCGGCCTGGAAGAGTCACAATACCAGACCTGCTCGTACGTGGTAGAAACTAATAGAAGTATCCAATGGTTAACTGTGTTGAATGGTACGACTAACATCTCCTCATCTTTATAGTGACTTATTACCTTTACAAAATATGCAGCAACCTCTTTTTGAAGTAGTGTTATATTAGTTCTCATCATCATTTGTGGGTCAAGAAATGTAGGAGACCTTTTCTTTTTTATGAAGAGTTTATTGTTGCATGTGCCTACACGCAAAATGCCAAATTGTTAGACACATGTAGCATGTATATTTAGTACATTGAAGAAGCTAGATTTTGCGGACTTACAATGCAAAGCAGCGCATGAGAGAGATCCAATGCGGTGTCGTTGAAAAGGTCATAGAGATCGAAGAATGTGACGACAAAGATGTCGTCAACCACCAGAAAGTGGTGATCCTTATACTGAACAATTATGTCTTGATCCATCTTGTAATTCTGGATGTAGTAGTTATGAGGCTCAACACAATGTTTTCCTGCTTGACGGAGATGGTCGGCAGTTAACATGGGATGACCCCTTACATACTTCATCTTAGCATGTGTCATAGTTGTTTGCTTCAATGGTTTCTTATCCTTTGTTGCCTTGGATGACTTTCGCTGCGGTTTACTCTTGGCACATACATTCTTCATCGTCTTTGGTAGAGCAGTAGGGAGCTATGTCTGATCAGGTGTAGGGGGTGGGGTACTCCAAGCCCGAGGTGGAGACGGACATGGCTGGTCTTGAATTGGAAATGGACATGGCGGCGTCTGCTCAGGTTGTGTCTCAAGAAATATCAAACTAGGAGTGGTATGCAACTGACTAGCAGTAGTCGACGCTGAAACTACTGTTGATGGGTCAACATCAATAGAAGGCCTTCTTCACTGAACCCTTCTAGCAATTGTATTCCGCAGAGTTAGTGTTGTATCATCTGGTGGCACTTCTAGCTTCATCTTTTCACGTTCTCATACAACATGTCCAACTTGACCACAGCATAGGCTGATGCGTCGATCTGCTTGTCATCAAGCAGGGTCTGATGTGGAAACACTAGTCCTTTCCCGACCTCCATTCGATAGCTTCCTCCGACCATTACAACAAGGTTATATGTTGTTGGCTGAGCCAAGTTATCTATCATATCCGGCTCCAATGAAGGCAGTGGTTCTCATGGCCCTCTACATGATCTAGATGCTGCTACCTGAACCTCCCCCTATGGTTCTGTAGTGATAGGAGCTGCCATTGTAGAGGCAAGGCTGCTCCTACGCTCTTCTTCACTCATGACCCCAGCAATGTCAAGGAATTGTATTCCCTGAGACTTTAGTATAGGCTTTAGGTCTCCTAGAACCTCCCTTCTCAGTTATCTTTTCAGCTCTTCCATGTTAACCTGTGGCGTCGAGGTCGTTTTCCACTTCCGATAGGTAGATTTGTGTTCTAGAAAACCCTCATTCCATGTTAACTTACTAGAAACACCACGAATATGGCCTCGTTGCTCCTTGCTTTGCAGAGCCTTAGTGAGGATGTTGTTTTCCATTTCACCATCTAAGTCTTCACTGCTCTCCCTAAAGACCCTTTGAGCTACTTTCAAGGTGCTCTTGTTGTAGAAGCTGACATTGTCTGACCATCTCATCTTAGAACGAGCACACATAAATGGTGCCAGTCATCCACAAAATATCTCATATGGATTCTCAAGACTTTACTGGGCCAATCTGTCATCCTCATGTTGCCACTGTCTTTGTTTTTTGGCATAACCGGTGTTGCCAAGGTGGTGGTCCAGCTCGTTCTGCGGTCGGAGTCACTGCATGTACTGACTGTTCGCAGCAAAGTCCTCTGATTCACACTTTGCAACAAATCTTTCCCAGTCTTATTCTCTCAAGTTTTTGTACGTATTAAAGGGCTTCATCTTGTTCCAGCAACACTTCACAAGCCCGCTCTTATAGGTCCTCCAAGTATAAGAGATGATCTTCATAGCTACCTTCTTCTCCTTCTGCTTCAGTTCTTCCAGATATTCAATATATGCTTGAATAGAGTTTTTGAAGAGTTCACCCTTGTCATTTTCGGTCAAGTAATCGAATCTCTCCAGGGTTAGTGACATCATTTTCCGGTCCGCTAGACCACAAACCCTGGACAATTTTGTATTGAATTCCTTGTCCAAAGGCACACTTTCATCATTGACCAACATTCTTTACATTTGTCAGTCACCTCATCTACGATCTTGCCTTTCATTGGCGAGAGGTAGTTTCTGACTATGACCCAGCTGGTGCTTCCTCTTCATGAGGCTACTGTTGAGCCTCTTCATGCTGCTACTGACCCTGCTGCTGCTGAGTCTGTTGCTGAGCCTCTTCATGCTGCCGCTGATCCTGCTACTGTTGGTGCTGCTCCAACTAAGATATCTTGCTTATGTGTTCAGGTTTGAATCCTTAGCTAATCATATAACATAAGCATATAACCTAATCATATAATCGAAAACAAGCATTCACAAACAAAGACAATCATAACATAAGCATATGAGGAGATCAAGTATGCATAAGATCGAGTATACATAATCATAACATAAGCAAATGAAGACAATCATAACATAAGCATACGAAGCCAATCATAACATAAGCATATGAAGCCAATCATAACATAAGCATATGATGTACAATTTACTTGAAATTTCCTCAAAGCATGTAGAGATCGAGGCTTTATCAAATTTCATCGTATTCCATTATATTTACAATTTACTTGAACAGACATGCAAAGATGGAGACATCAAAACAGAAATTTCCCCATATCTACTCACTTCAACACATTACTTACAATTTACTTGAACAAAGCATGCAGAGATCGAGCCTTTATCAAATTTCCTCATATTCCATTTACAAATCTAACCATTCACAAGCATTCACAATCTAACCCTAACCATTCACAAGCATTCACAATCAAACCCTAACCATTCACAATCTAACCCTAACCATCCACAAGCATTCACAATTGGGAGGGGGCTCCCTGGGAAGACAGACGATGGGTTTGAGGTCGACGACGGCGGCGGCATGCTTGAGGTCGATGATGGTGGTGGGATTGAGGTCGATGATGGCGTGCTAGAGCCAGAGTCAAGGACTGCGGTGAGCTCTAGGGCCGGGGTCGAGGATGGTGGCAAGCTCCGGGCTAGGGTCGAGGACGGTGATGAGCTTCAGGGCCGGAGTCGAGGACGGAAGAATGCTCAAGGATAGCAAGTGGTGGCGAAGGTGTCCAGGGCGCAGAGACAGCTGAAGTTTTTGGAAATTTTGCTAAGTGTTGGGAGACAACTCACGGGGCCTGAAATTTTAGGGCACGTGCACCAAATCTGAGACGCGCATCTATAATGCGCGTCTCCCTTTGCTTAAGATGCGAGATGCACATTTTACGGGTCCATCTTGCATTTCATTCAAAAGGGAGACATGCTCATAGTGACGCATATCGCATTTGATCTAAAAGTGAGACGTGTGATATACGGATGTGTCACCTTTCATCTTGCATCATCCAACATGGTATCAAAGTTTAGTCTCACCTCACCTACTATACCTCATGCTCATCAGCTTTTAAACTCATGACGTACAACTTGTACTCCACGCGGTCCTTCTATCACTCACATCGAATTGCCGTTTTGTCATACCCCGGTTCTAAGAAATAGTCATTTCACACATACAATGATTCATCATGATAAAATAGATGCAATGTATTGATTAAATAACAGAGTATTATTCTCTTACATAAATGACCCGGTGGTCTTAAAAAGATTACAAAGCATCAAACAATGGTTGACTAAGCGTAGCGCAACTTCCATATGCTTGACCATTGGAGTGGCCACCTAGCACTCTTCA
The DNA here is from genome assembly GCA_008808055.3 of Sporobolus alterniflorus. NCBI lineage: Eukaryota > Viridiplantae > Streptophyta > Magnoliopsida > Poales > Poaceae > Sporobolus > Sporobolus alterniflorus. Next base: position 4,857 of record VSTD030001068.1, read on the forward strand.
TCTTCACCTTGCTGGAACTCCTGGCTCCAGCTTTCCTGGCCATCTAAAGCAATGGGGCAAGCAGGGCTGAGTAGACTTATGGTCGCTACTCAACAAGTGTGGGAAAAATATGTGGTATGAGGCTAAACAAGGAATGGCTTACAGGCTTGACTCACAGAAAGCGGTGGTTAGGACAATGCAAAAAGCTTCTAAGTATCTAAGCAAACTTTAACATCTCAAAAACGGAACATCGATCACACCACAAAGTCCACTGCAGAGGATCGACCTAACCAACAAGATCAACTAACACCAATCAACAGGCCAAAACAACTCCTAACTCAAGGTTCATCTAATCATGTGAGGGTCCATATTGCTCATGATCGTGAGCACGACTGTCAAGATAGTTTTATACTCTATAGAGGTTATACACATTCACCATGAGTCATGACCATCCTAGATAGATGGACACTCATTGTACAGATGAGCAACCTTACACACTTTTGGCATATGCACTAGGACATCACTACAAGGATGTTCAATGGTTTCCCCTAGCTTGCAGCGTACCCGTTGAGGATTCACCGGAGGTGTCAGTCCAGATCACCAAGGGCCCCCTCTTGCATCATGTGGTTCTTAGGATAGTCCACTCCTTTACCCACTCGTTCCCAACCATACAGATCCCAAGAGCTTCCACTCAATCTGCACCACCGGTTGGTACATCAAGACTACATTCTACCAAATACTATGCCAGATCGAACCCATATAGGTTCATGGTTGTACTGTTTTTATGGGTGGTCACTTCATGAACCGGTCCTTAGATTTGGGTATGATGACTAACCACAAGCTTTTCAGAATCCACCAGACATAGCCCCGAACTATCGGAATCCACTGACCACAATTCCAAACCCGTCACCCCAAATTCCTATTCTCCACACTAATAGGGAACAACATCTATTAACAGGGTGACAACAAATAAGTCAAAGAAAAACTGGGACTCATCAAACGCTTGCTCCAAGAAACCCTCAGCAAACGGCTCTGGCACAACGTTTCCTAACGTGAAGCAAACACAAACAATAAATAAATGCAACAAATATATATTCTGAATGCAAAAAGTGAAATAGAAAGTGATCCTAAGAATTTTAGCGCAAGAATCACTAAATTTGGAGTTGTGCTTACAATGATATGAGGAATTGAAGTTTCGGGGACTTTTTCATGAAATTTTCTAGGCTAGGGACCTCTCTAAAAATATTTTTCAAAAATCAGGGGTCTGACTATGAAAATTTTGGATCGTGGGTTGATTACCCAAGAGTCCATGGGCCTTTTTACAAGATCTCCGAATAACTGGGATTAATGAATTATTTTTGTAAAGAAAATCATGTGGACTTGGTCCACAGGCTGTGAACCACGGCCAGGGGCACACGGTCCACCGTGGACCAATGGTAGCATGGACACAGTGTCACTAGGGCGCGGCGGCATGCTTGTTGGAGTTGGGCCTCAGGCCACCCCGGGGCACAAAAGGTCGCCGGTGGCGGTAGAAAGGAGAGAGGAGAGCACGAGGAACCCATCTTGGGCCCCACCGGAGCTCGGGTGACAGTGTGGCAGCAAGTGGTGGTGGAAGTGGAGCTCGACGATGGTGGCGCTCAAGCTCGGAGAGGGGGAAAGAAGGGTGCAGGGAGGACCGGTGGGGGCATCTCCCTTTTATAGGGGGCGGAGAGCAGTGCAGGCAGGTGACGGACGGTGAGTAAAGAGGGGGATGTCGGTGTTAAGGTGGTTGTTACTAGGCACGGAGGAGGCAGGGCGGCCGAGTTAACGCGGGGTATTGATGGTGGGGTCAACCGTTGGGAGATTCCCCATGGTGTGGAGGTGAGCGGTGGCCCAGTGCGGCACGACGATGCACGGGGAGGCATGATGCTTGGAGCAGCTCGAGGTGGAAGAAGGGGAGGGGTGCACAGGTCGTAGAGGCCGGTCGGCCAATGGGCCAATAGGGCCGAAACCAAGGATAGAAATTCTTTTTAAATTTTTGAAGGATTTTGGGATTTGCCAAGGTTTTGGAAATTTGTATAACGAGATTTAGTAGGAATTTTGATGTGGGGCTTTTTCCTAAATTATCTTAGGCTCTTCAAGGATTTTAAAAAATACAATATGTTATGCCATGCAATGCATCCTAAGCGGAATTGATTTAGAAAAGAGTTTTATATTCAAGGTTGATCGACATGCAATCTATATGCACTTCTAAGTTGGCAAAATTTTATTCTTGCAAAAAACGAGTGCTACACGTGCGGACACATTCATCCGTTTGTGGGTGGAAGAAGGATCCTGGAGAGAATATTTTATTGAGACATTTTTGTGCAGTTAAGTAAAAGGGAGACACACCCCCATAATGTGTGTCTCCCTTTGCCTCAAATGCAAGACGCGCGTATTTTGCTTGCGTCTCCCTTCAACTTGCACCCGCATGGTTTAAAAGATTTGTCCCACCTCGCCTACTATATGTCATGTCGACCATCTTTTAAACCCATGGCAGACTAACGGGTTCAAAGATCTCAAACGACCATATTTTCACACATTTAGCATATTTCACAAAAGTGACTGATGAAAGTCAATTTTTCACTCAAATAGTCATATTTTCACACATTGAGCATATTTCACACAAATATCCAATGAAAGTCAAGTTTTGCACATTGAGCATATTTTACACAATCATTTTGCTACTTTCTATTGTGGTCTTGGTTTTTTTAAAATCCTTGACTTTTTCATGGTGGCCATTGAGCAAGTACGAAGCTTCGTTAGCCAATGGTATTTGTCGGTGTTTTCTGCATCGACAAATAACAGGATGGTCAAGATCGCGCATTTCTAGTTTCGAGGTGGTCTCATGAACAACTAGCACACAAAGATATATCCTGGTTCAGGCCCCCATGGAGGTAATAGCCCTACATCCAGCTGAGTGATATTGAAGAAAATAAGTGTTACAATGGGATGAACATAGTGCTCGAGAGGTTCACGTGAAGAAGGGGGTATGGATCTCTTGACTTCCACCGAAAAGGTAGGAGTCCTTTTATAGACCGCCCTGGGGTCCCCTAACTATAGCATGGTTACTTTGCAACTTGGGTTAAGTTACATGTCGAGTGGGGCCTCAAGCTGGGAAGGTCAGTTCGTAGAGCTTAGAGAAGGCTGCCCGGTTGTCTTCTTGGCTCCTAGGTGTCGACGTGGCTGATGCCTGGGATAGTTCTTGGGGTGGCCACCACCATTCTTTACTTCATTTGGCTACTAAGCTTTCCCTCGTGGGGGTTGATGTGGATGGGATAGCCTGCCGCCTACACTGGCCTACAGACTGTGGCTGATAGAAATGGGTACAGGGCCTTCTGACGGGCGATGTCTAGTCCCATTAGCGAGTCAAAGCCGAGCATCAACGACCTACTGGATTACTATATCCTTTGCAAGTGCCTGAGTGAAAGTGGGAGGAGATTGCCATGGACTTTATCGTGGGTTTGCCGAGAACTCAGTCGGGCTATGATTCCATTTGGGTGATCGTGGATCGATTGACCAATGTAGCTCACTTTATACCTGTCAAGACCACCTACTCTGAACCGCAACTAGCAGAGTTGTATATGTCGAGGATAGTTTGTTTGCATGAAGTGCCAAAGAATATTATGTCTGACATAGTGACTCAATTTACTTTGAAGTTTTGGGAGAGGTTGCATGAATCCTTGGATACCCAATTGCATTTCAGTTCTGCTTATCACCCTCAGACTGATGGTCAGACCGAGAGAGTTAATTAGATTCTAGAAGATATGCTAAGAGCTTGTGCCCTGCAATATGAAAGAAGTTGGGATAAGAGTTTATCGTATGCCGAGTTCTCCTATAACAATAGCTATCAAGAGAGCTTGAAGATGGCGCCATTTGAGATGCTATACGATCGTAGATGTCGAACTCTGCTATTTTGGAGTGAGACTAGAGAACGGAAGGTTTTTGGACCTGACATTTTGCAAGAAGTCGAGAAGCAAGTTTGTATGGTTAGGAAGAATCTGTGAGTTGCTCAATCAAGGCAAAAGAGTTATGCCGATTATAGGAGAAGAGAGTTGAGTTTTGAAGTTGGAGATTTTGTATACCTCAAGGTGTCACCTATGAGAGGTTTATATCATTTCAAGGTACGAGGCAAGCTCGCACCAAGGTTCATTAGACCATTCAAGATTTTGGAAGAGAGGTGAAGTGGCTTACCAATTGGAGTTGCCACCGCAGTTGTCTGAAGAAATGTTTGCGGGTGCCTGAATAGCAAATACCCATGGAGGATTTGGATACTAAAGAATATCTTTCTTATCAAGAGTACCCTACCAAGATTTTAGAGACATTCAAAAGAGTTATGCAAAACAAGAAGATCAAGATGTGCAAGGTGCAATGGAGCTATCATACCGAGGAACAAGCTACTTGGGAAAGAGAAGAAGAGTTGAAGGCCTAGTTTCTAATTTTCTTTTCCGATACATTCGAATCTCGGGGACGAGATTCATTTTAAGGGGGTAGGTTTGTAACGCCCTGATTTTCATAAGGAAATAAAACTTTAGGGAATTATTTCTAAATAAATAATTATATTTATTGCATTCATGCTGCTGCATATTTTATTGAGTGATGAAGTGCTCCCGTATTTTGTTTTACATGTAGAAGTCTATCATAGTTTAAATTTGAATTCGAATCAAAGGAATTTGAATTTATACAAAAGAGAATCTAAGGTTAACCCGGGCCAACCCGACCTGAGATAACGGGATAAGGTTTAAACCAGCATGGGCTAAGCGTTTTGCCCTATCCTAGTTTAACCCGGATAGCCCAGCTAACCTGACCCGGCTAACCCGACCACCTCTGGATAAGGAATTTGGCATAACCTGCCCAACCCGACCCAGACCCGACCTAACTGGCTTCCCGACCTGACTCCAGATAAGGTTTTTGCCTTAACCTTCGCTAACCGACTGGAAACCCGAATTCATATCGTAACTGAAATAGATTCCACCCCCTTTTTTTATTTCTTCCAAATCTTCATGAGATAGAGTCAGATTTGAACTAGAAAATCGCTAGAATCTTTGCTCTCTATGATTCTATCTAAAAACTCCTATAAATAGCACACCCCATAGCATGGATTTCCGGTTGCAAGACTCGAAAGCCGCTGAACCCTAGCCGCCACCAAATTCGAGCTAATCTTCACCGATTGAAGCCATTGAACCGGCCTAGGAACAAGACGAGCTCATGAGGAAGTTGTAGGACTGCTTCTTGGAGCCAGAGAATGCCTTCACTGTTGCCAACCGCCGACTGAGATGCCTCATCGTCGACCGCATCATGTGGCCCATTTTCACCGCGGTAAGTGAGCAAAATAGAAACCTATCATCATCTAGATCGTGTAGAAGCTCTCGGTTTAGCTTGGGATGCCCCATAGCTCGAGCTTGTGCTCTCTCCAGCCGGCGGCCATGGCGCCTCCTGGTGCTCAGTCTCGGCCAAGCCGGACCGAAGGAGAAGACGTGCCCGCGCTGTCCACGTGTCAACCAACGGCTAGGATTAGATTGAAAATAACCTTTTGATTTAATTAAATCTGAACCGTCTAGAATACAACCGACGGCCCAGATTAATTCAGGTTTTTCTTTTGTAAAATAATTCAGAATCAATGGATTTTCTTATTTCGGTTTAATTTAATTGTCTAATTAATCTATTAACTTAAAACATTTATAACTTCTTAACCGTAGCTCCGATTTAGTTGATTCTTACGCTCACGCATTAGTAGCAATGAGTAGCACCTTTTGGTACTATTTGTTTAGACATTATGTACTGTTTGGTATACTGTTTATTTATTTGTTTGTAATTACTTATTTCCGGTCGTTATCATTAGGCATTGATGACTTTGAGAATCTTCAATAGCTCGACTTCCAAGGCAAGTGACCCTTGACCATTTTGTTTCAACATGCTTTCTCTCTCTAGTATTCACTAGCCGCATGCATTAATTGGTTACCTAAGCCTTCATACTTTATGATTGGATTTTTATGGTTAGTAGTATTGCTTAGCCCTGCAGTCTTGAGTCATCATACAAGTCTTTTCATCTTTATGATGTTGAGTTTGGCTTGTGTTGCGTGTTGAGAGAGTTGACCTTCCATATGTCGTGATGTGAGGTGACCGTGGTGAGATTCGATGCTATGATTTGAGCAAGGTTTAGAATGGTGGAGACGGTTGGAATCCGTTAGTAATGTGGTTTGTCATGCTCGAATCTGCTAAGGATCGAGTCATAGGAGTAAACATCCCAGGACAACAGGTGCCGCCATGTGTCTGATACGGAACTGCTTACTTAATAATTTGGGATGCTGTGGGAAGTTGACGTAGTTACTCATCCAGACTCACATGGTATAAGAGGGGTCGTGGTACCGTGACTACCCTGAGAAACCTTAGCAATGCTATGGTACTGCGTACTACCTTGGCAAAGCTTAGCATATGACCCATAGTAAACTTTTGTAATGGCATGTAGTGATCTCTGGGCCATGCACCAAAGGAAGTGTAAAGAATGGCAAAAAGGAGGTTTATCTAGTCGCTTAGCTAGTGATAAAATCACTACATGTGGGTACAGGCCGCTTACCTTTGCAAAGTGTACAACTATCACGACAGTCGTGCTTACAGTTACAAGCAGTCTAGGATCCTCTTTTAACTAGATTGTATGGTTTGGATGGGGATGGGATGGTTTGATCTAGCCTATGTGGAGCCATATGATCTATAGAGCTACTTTGTGCATCATACTTTGAGATTAATTCAACATAATTGGGTAGTCTTAGCCTATAAACTTAACGTAGTAATTTTGGTGCTAATAATTGGAGAGTCAAGTATAGGTGCAATTTCTACTTACCATTTTATTTCAGTTTTATCCTTGTTATTACCTTGCACTATCATTTTATTCCTACACTTGCTGAGTACCAACCATAAGTGTACTCAACCTTGCTATTTTCCCTTGCTACTCAAACCTATTGCTCAAAAGAAGAAGATGGACTGGAATTCTTCGATGAGGAGTTCTAGGTTACGTGTTGCCCCGGTTGCCATTCCTGTAGAGTTATGGAGTCTTTCATTGTTCTGTTTCATTGAGAGTTGTCATAGTCTTTAGAGACATTACTTATGTAATAATTACTTTATTTGTGACATTTGGTTATCTGTGAGCACTTTTGGGCCGTATGTGTGGAACAATTGATCCTATGTCATACATACGATGAGTACTTAGTTTTGGCATAAAAATCGGGTATGACACATCGGCCCACCTGGCCATCTCCCTCCTCATGGCGCCCACGCAGGATCGGTGTCGGTTCCTTGTTCTTCACAGCAAGGAAAATTTCAGCTTTGATTCTATCACAAGTCCTCATGTTTGGATTCAGTATCGAGATAAGGTCATTGGGAGACCGAGTCAGCTATGAGATAGGAACCTCAAGCCCTATAAAAGGAGCCACCCCAGACCAGTTATTCATTAAATGAATCTTCAAACCCTTGAGCTCGACCTCGCTCGCTGCCGCACCGATTCCTTGCCGCTCGTGCTAAACCAACTGCCCCTAGAGCTTCTATGAGGACCACCGCCCTAGTAGGTGTCTTCATCATCACCAGAGAACCACTAGAGGTAGCCCACGCCACCACCTAAGGTTAGAGAAAAGAGGCCGCCATCACCAGCCCTCGTCGTAGCCTGCCACTTCCTCACGGTAAGCAAAACGGATTCCTTACGCCTTTACGGTCCCGTAGGAGAAGACGGTGCCCCAAACAGACCACCACAGCTCGGGTTTGAGCCCCCTCAAGGATCAGCCATGGCAGCCGCCGACTCTGTTTCCTCAGCGCGTAGTTGGGTTGGAGAAGAATTGCTGCCAGCCACCCAAGTCGTGATGGACGGTCCTGATTAGAACGGTGAATAACGGTTCGGGATATTAAATCGGAGCCCCTCCATCGCCTGATCAATGACCGGAATTGATTCACTATGCCATAGACTCGTAGACCGCCACCGTGCGCCTAGTTCATGAACCTGTGCGCATATTCTATAGATTTTACTTTAGGAAAATAATTCTATAAATTTCAGAAAATAACCAGATCCCTGTAATTATGCAAAAACACCCTGAAACTTTTCCAAAATTATGTTTTAGTTCTTGTAATTTTACATTTTGCTCTATGTTTAACTTTTTATAATTACAATTAGGTCATTTTCTTAATTAATTTGATTTATTTTAATCAACTTATTAATCTGTTAACTTTAAACCTTCATAACTTATTAATCGTGGCTCTGATTTAGGTGATTCTTTCACTCACACATTCATAGCAATGAGTAGCATCGTTTGGTACTATTTTTTAGGCATTAGGTACTATTTGGTGTACTATTTTATTTATTGTTTGTATTGCTTGTTCTAGTCATCGCTGTTTAGACATTTCGTTGTTCGAGAAGATTCAAGACCACAAGGTACAAGATTTTGAGCAGTAGCAAGGGGGAAGCAAGGCAAGTGACCCTTGACAATATTGATTCTACGTGCTCTCTTTCTCTCTCTAGTATACACATTGGCATGCATGCTTCAATACTGTTTCCTAAGCCTCATAATTTAGGATTTGTGGTTCATACTTGGTTAGTTATGCTTAGCCATGCAGTCATGAGTGTCATACAAGTCTTTCCATCTTTATGATGTTGAGTTTGGCTTTTGTTATTGTTGAGTGTTGGTCTTCCATCCGTCGGGATGTGTGGTGACCGTGGTGATGATCGATGTTGTGGTTTGAGCATAGGTTGGAATGGTGGAGACAGTTGGATTTTGTCAGATGATGTGGTTTGTCATGCTTGAATCTGCTAAGGACCGAATCTTAGGAGTAGACACCCAAGGACAACATGTGTCACCACGTGTCCAGTATGTAATGGCTTGCCTACTAATTAGGGGTACTGTGGGAAGTGTGCCTTGCTCATATGAGTGAGAAATTAGCATAGTTACTAACCCAGGCTGACACGGTGCAAGAGGGGCCATGGTACTGTGACTACCCTGGGAAACCTTAGCAGTGCTATGGTACTGCGTACTAACTTA
>VSTD030001069.1:0-13869 GCA_008808055.3 Sporobolus alterniflorus
CTTACTATATCTCAACTGTCCTTCTATAATACAATTACTATATCTAATTATATTGTATTGGATTCCATATCTCCTGCTTGCGCCGCTTTGGGCCTGCGCTGATATGTGCGGCCCACAAAGGCGTCTATAACAACATCAGTCTACCCACATCTCCAGCCCAAACCTTTAGGATCTTGGGTAACTAGCTCCAATAATTTTGGAGCTGAAACTCTGCCAGAATCAGTCCTAAATTCTGTTTCTCCTTTCCCAATCGTAAATTAAGTATCCAATGTTTCCAGGGACTGTGACTCAAGAAAAATCCAATCACAACAATAGTTGCACAATATTTCTCACATGAGTTCTTTGCGCCACAGATTTAACTTGTATTTGGCTTGAATCACATATTCATTTTTGAACCAGGTGGAAATGGTTCCATTTTGTTAGCACTTTTTTGTCGTTCTGGATTTAACCTATCATAACCAAAAGGTGATGAACCATAGTGCCTTAGACTAGCTTGATATAATATAGTATGATACTGACAAAACAAAAGATTCAAACAACCCAAGCCTTGCATCTCCAATAGCATTGTAGCTTCGCATTTCTGGACATCTCATCAATTAAGTGTATTTCATTTGATCCCTAAAGGCCCATATATTCTCCATTTGCTTCATCGATCTAATCCTTTTTACAATGGAGAAGCACACGATAAAATGAAATTCATCCTATTTACTGAAGCAAGCAACTGACAGTCTCAGTTCTCCACAACTTAGTCCATCAACAGTCCAACCCCAAGTAGAGGCTAAGTATCACGAACTGTTTCAGTCCATCCAAATCCATGCGTTGAAGTTCCATAGGCTTCTCGCAGACTCAGAAACTAAAGCTAACACAACAAATGCATAATAAAACGATTGTTGTTTTCTCTTAACTCTTATCCCTTTGGACTAGTGACTGAACTGAGAAATCACAGCAACATAAAAAAGGTATTCAGAACATCATGAAAACTCGATGCTGCAAACAGTCCTTATACTCCAAATCCAAAGGCCACGATAAGTAAATTCTTATAAACAGAAGAACAAAGCTGTGCAAAAAAATCTGAAATAAATAAAAAAATGTAGCCAGTCCTGCTCGGCTGCCACAAGCCTGCAGTGTATTAGCTCCCGAACACCACCGAAGCAGCAACAAATAACTGCAAATCTCCAAAATAGAACGAGAAGAAAAGGCGCGCGAGAGGGAGCGGTCAGTCATCCAATCCAGACACAAACGCGAGCCAAAGGCAGAACGAAACGATGCAACCGAAACAGGGAGGGGAAAAGGGAGCGGCGCGAGATGGGAGACCTAGGGATAGAAGGCGGCTGACCGCCTCGTCGGGGTCCATGTCGCACTCTCGCAGCGCCGCATAGATCTCCGCGTCGGGGCGGTTCACGATCTCGTTCAGCCCCTGCACCAGCTTCCTAGAGGACGCTGGCACTGGGCCCGCCGCCCCCCTCGCGCCCCCTCCGCCGCCGCCGCTCATCCTCGCCAGAACCCCGTGACGGGAATCCCCGCCTCCACCGGGAAACTGGCTCCAACGACGCGGCGATTCGCGGGCTGAGCGAGTGGTACGGGCGCGCTGGGACCGGCAGCGGCGTCGCTTCCCCGCTTCTTCGTCTCGCCTTTTCGGCTGCTTCCGCTTCTTCCCCACTCAAGAGAACGCAACACACAGCGGTGGCCAAAATTCCAAAACCCTCGCTGACCTGCCCTCGCCTACCATTATATACCTCGATTCGCTGCGGCCGGGAAGAAACGGATTAAAAAAATCCCATTCTTTAGTCCGCGCTTCCTCTCCTCGGTGACTAAAAAATTCGGCGGGTTATAAAAAAATCGGACCTAATTTTTATTTTTTTACTGAATTTTAGATAAATAGTACTGTTTTTATCAAAACACTGATTTTTGTTAAAACAGTACTGAATTTGGTGTAAACAGTGCCAATTTTTAAAAAATCGACCACTACTAAATCCGTCAAATTTCAACAAATTCGACCGATTTTTTAAACTCTGCCTATATCCACCCCCGTGTACGATTGTCGCGCAGCCGTTGAACCCCTGAAGTCACACATCAACTCCTTACACTAAGAATAGGGGTTCACGTCCTTGCGGGGTCCATATGTGGTCGTCGTGCCTCAGAGGTTAGATCCATGTCACGTAAGCGTAACCCTGCTTTGAGTGGTTGAGTCTTTGTGAATAGGGACGGTAAAGTTCCCTCCTGAGGCTAGCATGTGGGGTAAATTATTCCTCGACCCCACGTGTCATGCAAGGTTGTGACTGATGTGGCGCCGATGATATCCTCAAGTGAGGGACACCTTGTCGGTGTCAGAGACAGAGTATGAGATGTTTGGGCTTTTCAGATCAGTCATTCAGCCATCAGGGTGTGCTATGAGATTCTTGTGTTCTTTGGTTCCGGTTTTCACCAGAAAGGAAATTTAGGTGGGCAGTGAACGTAGGTCTGCACACTGGCAAATTAGGTTGGAGTTTTCTAATTTGGTTAGGATTCCTCGACCCTTTTTATTGCACTTTCAACCTCTTTCTTGCCAAGGTAGCAATGCTTACCTTTGTATATATTACTTCCTCTGTATTTTAATTGTTGACAATGTTGATTTTTTATTTTGATCATTTGTCTTATTCAAAATATTTTTAGAAAAATCAAATATTTTGTTATGATTTGTTTTATTACTAAAAAATTTGAAATATAACATATAATTTTGAATATTTGAATCAATATTTTGAATAAGATGAATGGTCGAACATTACATAAAAAGTCAACGTCAACAATTAAAATCTGATGGACTAGTTCATAACCTCGTGTGATGTTACGAAATTTTAAAATACCTTATATTTATTTGAATTTACATATTGATTTTAATTCAAGTAAAAAATAATTAAACTTAAAATGACAACATTATCATACTCACTTGATGATTACAGTGTACTAACAATAAAAATGCTTAAAGATATATAAGAAATAGGATCATAGAATAATAAATAAACTTAAGTGTGTCATTTTGTCCAAGAGAGTGGTTGCAAACTATAATGTGACACATTAGCTCGTGTGACTCATAACTCTTATCCGGTTGCAAATATAAAAACATATAAATATAGAGTAAATTAAGTTGATTTAAAATTTTTGCAAAACATGTGCAAGTGGGGTCTAGTTTTATTCATCTCATCGCGTAGAACACAATGGTGAAAATAGAATTTAAAATAGATATCATATAAGTGAGATTAATTATTTTAATCTTTTTGCTATATAAGATTGTGTGGATATAGTGGTGTGGTTGTTGATGATGTGAACACCTTGCATATCAAGAGAATGAATTATAATGAGGTCATATAAATATAGGTATAAATGATCCCTTTGAAGGAGTAAGCACTGACTTTGAGTTTTTCTTTACCTTCATTACAGCATGAAGTTATCATCTCCGTTTCCTACTAACTTGGTTCACAAAACACTATCATTTTTTATTTTTAGGCATCATGTTTGATTGTTTGTCTTATTCAATTTTTATTTATATATTAAAATAAATGAGTCATAATTAAAATATCTATAATGATAAAATAAGTCAGAACAAAATAAACAATATTTGCAAAAAAAAAGTCAAGCACGGTCAAACAAAATATCTAAAAGTCAAAACCAAGAGTTTTTTTTGGACGGAGGTAGAGTATAGCTAATTGTAGGTTGCAATTATGATTCATAGAGAAAGAAATTAAATTATCTCAAGTTATAGTCTAATCACTTTCTATAGTGCACCGATGATTATGTTTTTAGTCTATAATGAATGGTCAGGAGGTATTTAGCATCACACGATCTAATCTAATGGACCACTTGTCCCTAAAAGCATAAATATCTTGCTAATTGCCATGCGGAACCGACAATGTACAAGAAAGTGTCCTTTTCATTAAGAAGAAAATAATATCAAAATAAATAGAGAGGAAATAAACGGAGAGGAACAACGGAGAAACGACAGCAAGAAACAAAAACGAACAATGAGCATCGAATCAGATACAAACAAAAAGCAAGACGATCATGCGAGTTTGGAGTCTCATATGTAGTAAGGGCAGCCTTCCTGTGCACTCTCGTTCAATATATAAAACGAGTATAAATTTTATCAAAGCAAAGGTGTAGTGTTATGCTAAGCTGTCATATATGGTAGTGCCTCAGTATTTTATGCTCTCAAAGCAAATGTTCCAAATTTGGGCACTTTAGATTTAGTTTTTTCTCTTGAAACATTTTATCTGCTTAAACATATTATTTCTTTTAGAAATCGTTTGACTTGTTGGACAATTATGGTTTTAAATTGAGATTTGTGGTTGAAATGAGAAGGGAGTGAATAAAAAAACATGTGAAATACCCTTTTGGGTTTCTCTAGTGTAAAAATGACAAAACGTTTCTCCGATCCTATTTCAAATTCAAAGCACTTCACACACACAAAAACGCCATTTGATCGGGATTCTAATGATTCAAGCGTGAAACTGAATCATTTCTGCCAGCCAAACGCGGGCTAAGTTGCAAAAAAAAATCAAAAGTGGATCAGAAATTGGTCCTAGCAATCAGCAGAAGATTTATAAGAAAACTATGATCCACGAAACAGTGAACTGATGCTTCCTCACAATAGTGAATCATATCACAGACGTAGGTCAACTGATGCTGCTACACATGACATCCGCAGCTTGCGTACCGAAAAACAAGGAATAAAGCTAAAACAATTCCACAGCAGCAAAAGAAAAGCGAAAAGACCGGCCTAAAATTCCTCTTCCACTGCCTCAGTCGACACGACAGGCACCCACATCTCAGCCGGTCAGCCCATTGTCTTCCCACGTCGTCATCGTCATAGTGAATTATATCACAGACGGTAGGTCAACTGATGCTACTACACAAAATCGATGACACACAGGCTGCATTCGCAACTTGCGTACTGAAAAACAAGGAATAAAGCGGAAATAATTCCGCAGCAGCAAAAGAAAAGCAAAAAGACCGGCCTAAAATTCCTCTTCCACTGCCTCAGTCGACAGGACAGGACAGGCGCCCACATCTCAGCTGGTCAGCCCGTTGTCTTCCCACGTTGTCATCATCATCCGCTCTAACCGCTGTAACCCAAAGCTTTTGACTTCCCACCTGGCCACCTCACTCACACGCAGCAATCCACAGCTCTGGGAGGAGTCGTGCACCGGCATGCGGCCGCTCTCCTACGCACCACCGGCGCCAGCACCGCAATTCGCGCTCTATCATTTCCCGACGCCATCACGCGGCGACTGCGGTGGTCTCCATCTTGCTCGCCCGCTCGCCGGTGATGCCGCGGGCACGGCTGTGGTTGCGGCCCTGCAGCCCCCAGAGGTAGGAAAAAATTATGGGAAATCAAAAATTTTGGAGGTTGCCTGAAAACACAAAATTCTTGAAATTTCGGTTCAATTTTAAACAGATTTATTTTTTCCTTTTGGAACAACACAAAAGTCATCGATACTGTTTTGCTTCAGGCCCCACCGGTGGAGGAGGTGAGTGGGAGCTGGTGACAAATGAGCTGTTGATTGAGGGGTGTTTATTTCCAGCTTTTCATCATTTTTTTAATTAGCTTTTGAGAGATCCAAAAATTAGATGGTTCTAAAAGTGAGAAACCAGAAGTACCTTTCTATGAGCTTCTCACCTTCTCGCTTTTGGGGCCATCCAACTTTTGGATCTTCTAAAAGCTAATCCACAAAAGTGACGAAAAGCTGAAACAAACACCCCCTTAGATGATTACGAATAGACAAGGATTCTAGTCTATTCGGATTCTAAGTAACAATAAGGCTTAGATCTTGTACCTTTTGACTTAGATGAAGAAGACTCCATGGACTCCTCCTCGGTGTAGAGGAGATTGGTGGTGGCGGTGAATAGTGGAGCTTCCCGTCGCTATCAAGGCCTTGGAGAATCAATCCCATGAACTCAGTTAGGTCAACAACGAACCTTGGTACGCATGCCTCGTATAGGCCTGTTGACAGGAGCCGCTGCCCATGAATCTAGGTGAAAACGCCCTCGATTAAGGCACTAAGTGGAGGGGTGATAGAGACTTGGTCTCCGACCAATCACCGACATTGAGATTAACCCAACATTCTCTCCATTGATCTTAATAGATCAAGACTAATCTTAAACTTAAAGAATTAGAACTAAGCTTAATATCATTTCTCGACAGATCAGTATATAGAGCATGAAATGTCGTAATAGTTAATTATATATTATCAGACTTAACGACTATCATATACCTTTCTATTTTGAATCAAAAACTTTATTTATTTTTGGACCCTTAATATTCAAAAATCACCGACTTTACCATGAACCCATGTCGACTGTGATTCTCTGAACGCACTGGGTGACAAGTCTTTGATTAGCAGAACTGCAAATTCTTGTTTGCTCAAGACTTATTATTTGATCATGAATATTCTTCTTTCACAACATATGCTTAATCTTAATCACAATGTATTTGATATGAACACATGACTTGTTGTCATAGGAGTAAAGTACTGTCAGCTTATTTCAACAGTATGACTTATGTGGATATTCAAAGTTGTCTTCTACTCTTAACTCAGATGAAGACTTTATGAATTATTACTGTCTGCTCGAAGGTTTCATATTATACTTATGAGTTTGATGTGTATCATCGATAACACATTGATCTATTTGTTTGGAGCCTTTCCACGATTCAACTCTATCCATAAGTGTGAAATAAATGATGTGGATTCTATTGCACATCTTGCAGACTTATTCTAAGCAGTTCAAATACTTATGGACATGCATTCTTATTTGACTTATCATGAGGTTTTTTATGTCCTACAACAATGTAAGACATCCTTAATTAATTTCTAGTAATCTATGTCTGAAAAAACTAATATATGTCAAAATATTCCAATTTCTTACACTAAACCAGGGTGAATCTTATTTAAGCATATTCTAGCTTTTTATACCACCATTTATGGAGAAGAAAGTCGAGCTACTACAATTGAATTGGCTATAGTTAGAAGTTTGTTGTCTGAGTTGGTGTCGGAATACCAAGAATCTATGGAGGGCATGGCGACAACTGATGGTGTAGGTGCAGCTAATGGGAATGTTGCCCCTAATGAAGGAGATGACCTTATGTTTGGCATATTTGATAAGATGTTGTCTAAGGAACCAAAAGTGTCTTATGTGCGTACTGAGTTGGATTTGTATTTGGATGAGCCAACACTGTCAAGAACTCAAGAGTTAAACATCATTAGTTGGTGGCAATATGCAGGTGTCAAGTACCCAACTTTGAGAAAGATTGCTAGAGATATCATGACAATTCATGTTACAACAGTGGCATCAGAGTCTGTTTTCGGCACCGGGGGAAGGGTGATAAGCCCACATCGAAGTAGATTTGCTCCAAAAATAGTTGAGGGATTTATGTGTATTCAAGCGTGGTCACGTGCTGACATGCTAGGTGACCAATCCTATTTCATGAATGCACCGATGACTTGTTTGGAGGAAGAAGAAGAAAAGGTAACATCATTCACTCTTTTTAATTTGCATCAGTTTTCATGAATGCACTGATGACCAATCCTCTTTTATTGCTAGGATGATTCTGATTCTACTATCATTGATTGAAAAAATGTCAAGTAACCACTATGTTCATTATCAGGTTACATCTACATCAGTTTTCTAAATTTCCTATA
Source organism: Sporobolus alterniflorus (assembly GCA_008808055.3). Classification (NCBI taxonomy): domain Eukaryota; kingdom Viridiplantae; phylum Streptophyta; class Magnoliopsida; order Poales; family Poaceae; genus Sporobolus; species Sporobolus alterniflorus. The sequence continues at coordinate 7,674 of VSTD030001069.1, forward strand.
CCTATACAAATTGTATATTATCTTGAGGCATGAGCATTTGAATTCACTTGTGCAGGTGTAAACTTTGAAAGTTTGAAGGCTATGGATACTTGATCAACTTGGAGTCTTGGAATCTGGATATGCATATGTTGATATGCTGCTGTTCAGAAGTGTGATGGACTAAAACTGATTACTGTTGTAGTCTTGTTGACTCAATGACTCCAGTCATGCATGTTGTTGTAATGTTGTCTTATTGAATTTCAATATGCTGCTGTCTTGTATTGAACTATGTAGATTGTCGTATTGAACTATGTCGATTGTTGAAGTATTGAACTATGTTTAATGTGTTTATGTCGAAGTATTGAACTATGTTTAAATTTAACTATGTCTAATGAATTATGATTATGCCTGTTGAATTATGATTATGAATAAATGCATGCTGATTGCTGAGATATTGAAGTAATTGTGTTTTCTTGGAAAACCCGCTGGTAACCGAAACCCACTCAAAACCCGGCGGGCACAGGTGCGGGTATGACTTTTCACCCACGGGTGTGGCCATGGGCGGGTCTGGCTGGGTGTCGCGGGTGTGGCCATGGGCGGGTTTTTGCCACACCCACCCAGAACTCGCCCCGTTGCCATCCCTACATATGATTCCCTCCATCCCCAAATATATCCTCCAAAGCTATGGGTACTAAGTAGCAAAAGCAAGCATATGATTGTACTTTTTCGCTCTGCTGTGATGATTATAATGCGAATAATGATGACTAGATTCCGTCCTACTATTTTATGACTCACAGATTGCTAAGTGCGTTCATGTTTTGTGAGTCCGAATGTCCAATTTAATTTGTGCTGCATCAAAGCGTGCGCAGAAACTGATAAAAATCCAATGCCCGTAAGGCTATCTCCAATTGAGAGACTAAAATTGGTGCTCTATTTCACGGTAAAGGTCATGCACAGTGTCAAGCAAGGAGACCCATAAGCAACGATCTCCAACAGGCGACTGAAAAATAGTAGCCGGTGTCGTCGCCATGGTCGCGGAGCTCAGCATTGATGAGCTGCGCCGTCGCTTCGACGAGATCCGCGCGAGTTGGAGGAAGAAGCCGTGAGCTCTATCCTCCCCTCCATCACCTCCTCCGTCGAGCTCCCGTGGTGACGTAGGCGACTATGCCCAGGGTGATGACCACGCCGAGGCCGTCAGTCCCGTACCTCGACTCCCTGACCACTGGGTACTCCCCCGACCCATCGGATGCCATGATCACAGACCCATCCTGCGAGAAGAGGAAGACCGGCACGACACATCGTAGGTTTCATCAGCCCAAGCGAAAAGGAGAGGGGGAGGCGGGGAGAGGAGGCGGGGACCTTGACGGAGGCGCAGAAGGGCGGGAGCGGGTCGAGCGTGGAGACGTCCTTGGTGAGGACCAGGCCGAGCGCGCCGTGTAGCGGCACGTCACACGGTGAGGTGTGGTCGGCCTCCTTCCTCCCCTCCCCTTCTCTGCTCAGATCCAATGGCTCGAGCGCGAGGAGGTCGCCGGCGCTGGCTAACGGTGGAGTAGGCGAGGATGCGGCCGGCGGGAGGGCTCCTCTGGCGAGCGACGAAGGCGCGGGTGGGAGGTGGCAGCAGTAGGTGGGAGAGGAGGATGGTGTGGCGTGGGGAGGAGAGGCGTGCCCCAAATCTCCTTCTCTGCTCCATTTTTAGATCACGAGAGGCCCTCGGACCAAAATGGGGATGTGTTTGAAGCACCCATTGGAGGTGTTTTTTTAGATGAATAGTTCATTATTTTGACCCATTTTGTGTTTTAGGGTGTCCCTTGGAGATAGCCTAAGTCACCCCACAATGGTTGGGCCTTTGCTGTGATGCATGTTGGATGGCAGAGACTGTTGTTTTATTTGTGACGCTAAATGCTTTCTCCTTGGGGCAAACCTTAAAAGGGGTTATGACGTGCGAAATGTCTAAGTTTTCCAGATAAGAAATTAAATAGTAATATGTTCTAGGACAGTTAGCACCTACATGTCATTTTTTGTCATCCATTACTGTATGTTACTCCCTCCGTGGCGTGGGATCAGGCGAGCCATCATCCTATCACTAGGAGGTACAAGCTAGGGCTCCAGAGCAGGTACAGACAGCTCGATGGGGCAAGGCTATACACCACCAACTCCCTAGGATCGGCCAAGGTACAGTGCAGCACATTCCTTCATCAACAAGATCAAAAGACTCGTTAACGAGAAGGCCACCTCCGTGCACGAGATCTGTACCCGGATGGCACCACCGCCGCCATCCGAGCCAACCTTCACCGGAAAGGGAGGGCGTTAGTTTGGCTGGAGAAGGAAAAGCGGGAGGTCGGTGGGAGCTCAATTTGTGTACATGAGACATTTTTTTAGTTTTACAAAATTGTGTGGAATACAGAAACAGAATTAATAATATATGCTGGAGCAATTTATCAAGTCAAGTGCTGCGACATTGGAGAATACGGCTGTGCTGTGATTAATGACCACTTGCATGAGATTCATCCAACGCGTGTGCACATAATACAAGTTGATTTCTAATAGATAATTGATTGATCGAGGTCGAGTAGATTCATTTGTAGAACCCATATCGAGATCTGATCCATGCTAGAGATCAGGGGTATGTTTGGTTTCTTACACCCTCAGATGCCTTTCCAATAATTGGTGACCCCACAAATATTTGTAGCTATTTGCTTTGCTTCCAAACTTTGGTTTGCCATTAGAGAGAATTTGGCAACACCAAGCTGTGGGCAACGCACGGGTGAGCAGAACGCATTTGGCCTGACAATGGGAGCCCGTGCACGGGCAACAAGATTTTTTTAGATGATGGAATACCAAAAATCATCCCAGCCTTCATCTTACGTTGATTACATCACACTTGAATCAACTGCATGAGCAGACTCTTCTAATGATAATAAAATTACATTACATCGCCATAACATCTCGCGCACCAAAGAAATTATTAAAACGTAATTCTATTGCTCAATCTCCAGCTCAAGTTGGAAAAAACTTACATGACTATTGTCTCTCAAGGCTCTGCTTCCTTTATTCCTGTGGCCACCTCCTCATCTTTTTGTAGCTGTGTTTATTGTGTTCTTTAATACAGTAGATGTATATATGTTTTTATTGGAGACTTATCAAACATTATATCATTTCTACTTGTCCACAATGTTCAACAAAGAGCAGAGACTCCTGTTAATAAAAACTTTTTATATTGAACTCCTGCACTATTGGCCCAGCCATTGAACAAATGCTCAACAGGTATAGGGATATCAATATTAAAAGTAATGTGCACCGTTGTCCATAATAAATGCTGATTTGATTCTGGTTGTGTACAGAACTATAACACCCTAGCCACTCCAGGTCTAACAGTCGTTACTCTTGATAGCCCCACTAGGATCATAAACTAGCCCCATAAATTAATACCGGTCTTTTTTATGCACTTTTGTCCTCACATATGCACACCCGGGAAGATTTTTCAATCGATCACCCATCCTGAAATTGCTCTGAGTCAAACACGCTTAACCCCAAAATTCTTTACAGCTGGGCTTCCAAAAAAGAATGTATACATTGGTGATATGAGTATTCTTATCAATCCTATTAAGCTTTGAGTCATGATGTCACAATCCACCCCTTCGAAGATCGACATCCCGTCGATCAACCCTAAGACAGGAACACCCCCTTTTGATCACGTACGTATGTCTAGTACTGACTAATTGAAAACAAGGAGACTCTCATCAACAATCCAGCCTATGAGGCATGAATGGCTACGGACCAGCAGGTCGCCGGCTACTTGATGATGAGTTGATGGCAAAGATCAAGAAGATCTTGATCCAGGTCACTACATACAAGACCACTGTAGAAGTGTGCATTGTCCTCGAGACCACATTCTCGTCGATAATCAGACCCACTCCATCAACACAAGAATCGCTCTCGCCATCACTAAGAAAGGAGATCTCTCCATATCTGAGTATGTCAGCAAGATCCGCTCACTTGGCGACAACATGGTGAATGTCAGCAAGCCAATCGACAACAATGAACTCATCTCATATATCCTTGCTGGCCTTGACAAAGACTACAACTCCTTTGTCACTTCTTTGGCTACAATAGTTGAGTCGGTGACCATAGATGAGGCCTATGCACAGTTGCTAAGCTTCGAGCATCGCCAGGAGATGCTTCACGATGGTGCACCCTACCACTTGACCAACATGGTGAATCGAGGGCGCCAGGGTCCACACGGTCGTGGAAACTTTCATGAAGGCCGCATGGAGGCAGCAGCGGTGGCGGCAATAGAGAAAGAGGGCGCAACTCCAATGAACCACACCAGAACACTGGCAGAAATAAGAAAGATGACAACAACGGACCTAAGTGCCAACTCTGCTTCAAAAAATGGCAGAAATAAGACAGATGACAACAACGGACCTAAATGCCAACTCTACTTCAAAAAATGGCACACTGTGATCGACTGTTGCCATAGGTATGACAATAGTTTTGTTCCTGGTGAGAGGTTTGCATGATCATGTGACAGGTGAATTAGAGAAATTGGTCGTCTATGACAGATATAAGGGAGATTATTATATTCACACGATAAGTGGTTCAGATATGAAGATTAGTCATATTGGTGATTCAATTGTTCAAATCCCTAGTCATGATTTTGTCCTCAAAAATATTATCTATTCTCCACAAGGCAGTAAAAATCTTATATTTGTTCATCGCCTAGCATATGATAATTCTACTTTTTTGGAATTTAACCCCAAGTTTTTTATGATAGATAATCAGGCCACAAGGAAGCTTCTTCTTAAATGACCATGTCATAGAGGCCTCTACCCACTGTTGTCTTCATCTTCATTGTCTGCAATAAAGCAAGCTTTTGGTGCCATTAGACCCTCTCTAAAATCATGCCAGTCATTTAGGCCATACCTCCAATCAAATTGTGGAGAAGATCATTAGTAGTTTTAATCTCCCATGTTCCGTTGAGTCTAGTAAACAGTTGGTTTGTGATGCATGTAGAGAGCCAAGAGACACCAATTACCTTATGCTAAGAGGCTAGCTCTCATCATGTATTTACTCGTCCTTTGGAATTAGTTTGTTCTGAAGTTTGGGGTTCGTCACCCAATTCTATCTATTGTAATAAGTGTTATGTTAGTTTCATTGACGACTAGCAAATTCGTTTGGGTTCATGCTCTCAAACTTAAATTTGAAGTTTTTCAAAAAAAATTGTTTTCCAAAGTCTTGTTGAACGGCTCTTTAATAGAAAAAATATTATCATGCAAACTATGCTCATTAGCAAAATGGCAACGCTGAGAGAAAACACCATCACATTGTAAAGGTTGGCCTTGCCCTCTTACACGTGCTTCAATACGACTCAAATTTTAGGAAGATGATTTTCGCTGCCACTTATCTGAGTCATGTCATACATTTTGGAATGCCCTTAGAGCATCTTTTTCATCAAAAACCAGATTACACTTTGTGTGAATTTGGTTGTGCGGCTTGGCCAAATTTAAGGCATGTTCAATGTACCTTTCTTAGTTAAAGTTAAAACTTAGATTAAATTCTAGTTTCTACTGGACCAAAATAAAATTATTCTAAATAGATTTATGTATTTCCCCCTTAACTTTTGGTATGAAGATAATTTTAAATATTATAAACTTAACCGTCTAGTATTTACTTAGCATGTTGTAAAAAATATATGTGAAAATATAAGATTAATAGGATATTAATAACATTGGGCTATGAATGAGCTTCTTTTTTCTTGACAATAGTATCTTCGTACATGGGGAGTGAGCGAGGAAATTGGGGTGATTCATGACCTGTGCTATTATTCCCCCCTTTTTCCTGCAAGTTTACAGATGTCCCTTCCCGCACAGCAATTATCTTCTCTTCCACTTCTTCACAAGGCCCCTGAACACATCTGAAGTTTCCTAGCTAATGGCTTGCCCATCATCATCATCTGATAATCCAACAATAGAGAAGAAAATGTGATCTCCCACTTCACTCGTTGTGTTACAATGACAAATAAATGGTTCCAATCTGTCATTTTCCAATCCTTGTCAACAAGAACAATAGTTGTGGGGTTGTTGGCGCTTCCTATTGAGGTTTTGATGATCACGGAGTTCCTAAGCTTGTGCAGACTGGGTTGGCATCCTAGTATGGTTGTGCTCACCCTCATATGTCACAATGAGCATTGATGAATCATCTACACACCGTTCAACAT